>JASPKZ010000597.1:0-127889 GCA_030220185.1 Diploptera punctata | reverse complement strand
CCTTACAGGTTGCCAGGGCATAGTGGCCAAAACGTTAGTTTATTTCTATTTTAAGTCTCTAAATTTGAAATCTTTATTTTAAATGTGTAAAATCACTATATGTTTAGATTGGAATAAATGAACTTTGCCTAATAGAACTACTTCTGAAAGAGGAAACCCACCCCCTATTCCGAGGAATATAAATATCGGGATCCTGGTTGCCAGGCATAGTGCAACGTTAGTTTTATTCTTATTTTAAGTACTTGAATTTGAAATGTTTATTTTCAAGCGTGTATAATCTCTATTGTTTTAGAATGGAAAATTGAACATTTGGCTTAATTTAACTACTTTTTGAAGAGGAAAACCCCATCCGATTCCCGAGGGAATATAAATATCGGGATCCCTTAAGGTTGCCAGGGCATTAGGCAACGTTAGTTTTATTTTTTTTATTTTAAGGCACCCTAAATTTGAAATCTTTATTTTCATGCTGTAAAATCTTCTATTGGTTTTAGAATGGAATAAAACGAACATTTGGCTTAATTGACAACTACTTTTGGAAGAGGGGAAAAACACCATCCCCGATTCCCGAGGGGAATATAATATCGGGATCCTTACGGTTGCCCAGGGCATAGTACAACGTTAGTTTTTATTTTTTTATTTAAGAACCCTTAAATTTGAAATCTTTATTTTCAATGCTGTATAATCTCTATTGGTTTTAGAATGGAATAAACGAACATTTGGCTTAATAGAACTACTTTTGGAAGAGGAAAAACACCATCCCGATTCCCGAGGGGAATATAAATATCGGGATCCCTTAAGGTTGCCAGGGCATAGTGCCAACGTTAGTTTTTTTTCTTATTTAAGTACTCTAAATTTGAAATGTTTATTTTCAATGCTGTATAATCTCTATTGGTTTTAGAATGGAATAAACGAACATTGGCTTAATAGGAACTACTTTGGAAGAGGAAAAACACCATCCCGATTCCCGAGGGAATATAAATATCGGGATCCCTTAAGGTTGCCAGGGCATAGTGCAACGTTAGTTTATTTCTATTTTAAGTACTCTAAATTTGAAATGTTTATTTTCAATGCTGTATAATCTCTATTGGTTTTAGAATGGAATAAAACGAACATTTGGCTTAATTAGAACTAACTTTTGGAAGAGGAAAACACCCACCGATTCCCGAGGGAATATAAATATCGGAATCCCTTAAGGTTGCCAGGGCATAGTGCAACGTTAGTTTTATTTTTTTATTTTAGGCACCCTAAATTTGAAATCTTTATTTTCAATGCTGTATAATCTCTATTGGTTTTAGAATGGAAATAAACGAACATTTGGCTTAATAGAACTACTTTTGGAAGAGGAAAACACCATCCCGATTCCCGAGGGAATATAAATATCGGGATCCCTAAGGTTGCCAGGGGCATAGTGCACCGTTAGTTTTATTTTTTTATTTTAAGCACCCTAAATTGAAAATCTTTATTTCAATGCTGTGATAATCTCTATTGGTTTTAGAATGGAATAAACGAACATTTGGCTTAATAGAACTACTTTTGGAAGAGGAAAACACCATCCCGATTCCGAGGGAATATAAATATCGGGATCCCTTAAGGTTGCCAGGGCATAGTGCAACGTTAGTTTTATTTTTTTATTTTAAGCACCCTAAATTGAAATCTTTTATTTTCAAGCTTGTAAAATCTCTATTGGTTTTAGAAGGGAATAAACGAACATTTGGCTTAATAGAACTACTTTTGGAAGAGGAAAACACCATCCCGATTCCCGAGGGAATATAAATATCGGGATCCCTTACGGTTGCCAGGGCATAGTACAACGTTAGTTTTATTTTTTTATTTAAGAACCCTAAATTTGAAATCTTTATTTTCAATGCTGTATAATCTCTATTGGTTTTAGAATGGAATAATAAACGAACATTTGGCTTAATAGAACTACTTTTGGAAAGAGGAAAACACCATCCCGATTCCCGAGGGAATATAAATATCGGGATCCCTTAAGGTTGCCAGGGCATAGTGCAACGTTAGTTTTATTTCTTATTTTAAGTACTCTAAATTTGAAATGTTTATTTTCAATGCTGTATAATCTCTATTGGTTTTAGAATGGAATAAACGAAACATTTGGCTTAATAGAACTACTTTTGGAAGAGGAAAAACACCATCCCGATTCCCGAGGGAATATAAAATATCGGGATCCCTTAAGGTTGCCAGGGCATAGTGCAACGTTAGTTTTATTTTTTTATTTAAGCACCCTAAATTTGAAATCTTATTTTCAATGCTGTATAATCTCTATTGGTTTTAGAATGGAATAAACGAAACATTTGGCTTAATAGAACTACTTTTGGAAGAGGAAAACACCATCCCGATTCCGAGGGAATTAAATATCGGGATCCCTTAAGGTTGCCAGGGCATAGTGCAACGTTAGTTTTATTTTTTTATTTTAAGCACCCTAAATTTGAAATCTTATTTTCAATGCTGTAAAATCTCTATTGGTTTTTGAATGGAATAAACGAACATTTGGCTTAATAGAACTACTTTTGGAAGAGGAAAACACCATCCCGATTCCCGAGGGAATATAAATATCGGGATCCCTTACGGTTGCCAGGGCATAGTACAACGTTAGTTTTATTTTTTTATTTTAAGAACCCTAAATTTGAAATCTTTATTTTCAATGCTGTATAATCTCTATTGGTTTTAGAATGGAATAAACGAACATTTGGCTTAATAGAACTACTTTTGGAAGAGGAAAACACCATCCCGATTCCCGAGGGAATATAAATATCGGGATCCCTTAAGGTTGCCAGGGCATAGTGCAACGTTAGTTTTATTTCTTATTTTAAGTACTCTAAATTTGAAATGTTTATTTTCAATGCTGTATAATCTCTATTGGTTTTAGAATGGAATAAACGAACATTTGGCTTAATAGAACTACTTTTGGAAGAGGAAAACACCATCCCGATTCCCGAGGGAATATAAATATCGGGATCCCTTAAGGTTGCCAGGGCATAGTGCAACGTTAGTTTTATTTTTTTATTTTAAGCACCCTAAATTTGAAATCTTTATTTTCAATGCTGTATAATCTCTATTGGTTTTAGAATGGAATAAACGAACATTTGGCTTAATAGAACTACTTTTGGAAGAGGAAAACACCATCCCGATTCCCGAGGGAATATAAATATCGGGATCCCTTAAGGTTGCCAGGGCATAGTGCAACGTTAGTTTTATTTTTTTATTTTAAGCACCCTAAATTTGAAATCTTTATTTTCAATGCTGTTAATCTCTATTGGTTTAGAATGGAATAAACGAACATTTGGCTTAATAGAACTACTTTTGGAAGAGGAAAACACCATCCCGATTCCCGAGGGAATATAAATATCGGGATCCCTTAAGGTTGCCAGGGCATAGTGCAACGTTAGTTTTATTTCTTATTTTAAGTACTCTAAATTTGAAATGTTTATTTTCAATGCTGTATAATCTCTATTGGTTTTAGAATGGAAATAAACGAACATTTGGCTTAATAGAACTACTTTTGGAAGAGGAAAACACCATCCCGATTCCCGAGGGAATATAAATATCGGGATCCCTTAAGGTTGCCAGGGCATAGTGCAACATTAGTTTTATTTTTTTATTTTAAGCACCCTAAATTTGAAATCTTTATTTTCAATGCTGTATAATCTCTATTGGTTTTAGAATGGAATAAACGAACATTTGGCTTAATAGAACTACTTTTGGAAGAGGAAAACACCATCCCGATTCCCGAGGGAATATAAATATCGGGATCCCTTACGGTTGCCAGGGCATAGTACAACGTTAGTTTTATTTTTTTATTTTAAGAACCCTAAATTTGAAATCTTTATTTTCAATGCTGTATAATCTCTATTGGTTTTAGAATGGAATAAACGAACATTTGGCTTAATAGAACTACTTTTGGAAGAGGAAAACACCATCCCGATTCCCGAGGGAATATAAATATCGGGATCCCTTACGGTTGCCAGGGCATAGTACAACGTTAGTTTTATTTTTTTATTTTAAGAACCCTAAATTTGAAATCTTTATTTTCAATGCTGTATAATCTCTATTGGTTTTAGAATGGAATAAACGAACATTTGGCTTAATAGAACTACTTTTGGAAGAGGAAAACACCATCCCGATTCCCGAGGGAATATAAATATCGGGATCCCTTACGGTTGCCAGGGCATAGTACAACGTTAGTTTTATTTTTTATTTTAAGAACCCTAAATTTGAAATCTTTATTTTCAATGCTGTATAATCTCTATTGGTTTTAGAATGGAATAAACGAACATTTGGCTTAATAGAACTACTTTTGGAAGAGGAAAACACCATCCCGATTCCCGAGGGAATATAAATATCGGGATCCCTTACGGTTGCCAGGGCATAGTGCAACGTTAGTTTTATTTCTTATTTTAAGTACTCTAAATTTGAAATCTTTATTTTCAGCATTGCGAAATATTGTATAGGTTTTATTGGAAAAAATAAACATCTGGTCATATAGACGACTTGTGGAAGAGGTAAGTATAAACACCACCCCGATTCCCGAGGGAATATAAATATCGGGATCCCTTACGGTTGCCAGGGCATAGTGCAACGTTAGTTTTATTTCTTATTTTAAGTACTCTAAATTTGAAATCTTTATTTTCAGCATTGCGAAATATTGTATAGGTTTTATTGGAAAAAATAAACATCTGGTCATATAGACGACTTGTGGAAGAGGTAAGTATAAACACCACCCCGATTCCCGAGGGAATATAAATATCGGGATCCCTTACGGTTGCCAGGGCATAGTGCAACGTTAGTTTTATTTCTTATTTTAAGTACTCTAAATTTGAAATCTTTCTTTTCAGCATTGCGAAATATTGTATAGGTTTTATTGGAAAAAATAAACATCTGGTCATATAGACGACTTGTGGAAGAGGTAAGTATAAACACCACCCTGGTTCCCGAGGGAATATAAATATCGGGATCCCTTAAGGTTGCCAGGGCATAGTACAACGTTAGTTTTATTTTTTTATTTTAAGCACCCTAAATTTGAAATCTTTATTTTCAATGCTGTATAATCTCTATTGGTTTTAGAATGGAATAAACGAACATTTGGCCTAATAGAACTACTTTTGGAAGAGGAAAACACCATCCCGATTCCCGAGGGAATATAAATATCTGGATCCCTTAAGGTTGCCAGGGCATAGTGTAACGTTAGTTTTATTTTTTTATTTTAAGCACCCTAAATTTGAAATCTTTATTTTCAATGCTGTATAATCTCTATTGGTTTTAGAATGGAATAAACGAACATTTGGCTTAATAGAACTACTTTTGGAAGAGGAAAACACCATCCCGATTCCCGAGGGAATATAAATATCGGGATCCCTTAAGGTTGCAAGGGCATAGTCCAACGTTTGTTTAATTTGTTATTTTAAGCACTCTATATTTGAAATCTTTATTTTCAATGCTGTATAATCTCTATAGGTTTTAGATTGGAATAAATGAACATTTGGCTTAATAGAACTACTTCTGGAAGAGGAAAACACCACCCCGATTCCCGAGGGAATATAAATATCGGGATCCCTTAAGGTTGCCAGGGCATAGTGCAACGTTAGTTTTATTTCTTATTTTAAGTACTCTAAATTTGTAATCTTTCTTTTCAGCATTGCGAAATATTGTATAGGTTTTATTGCAAAAAATGAACATCTGGCCATATAGACGACTTCTATAAGTGGAAAACGCCACCCCGATTCCCGAGGGAATATAAATATCGGGATCCCTTAAGGTTGCCAGGGCATAGTACAACGTTAGTTTTATTTCTTATTTTAAGTACTCTAAATTTGTAATCTTTCTTTTCAGCATTGCGAAATATTGTATAGGTTTTATTGCAAAAAATGAACATCTGGCCATATAGACGACTTCTATAAGTGGAAAACGCCACCCCGATTCCCGAGGGAATATAAATATCGGGATCCCTTAAGGTTGCCAGGGCATAGTCCAACGTTTGTTTAATTTCTTATTTTAAGCACTCTATATTTGAAATCTTTATTTTCAATGCTGTATAATCTCTATAGGTTTTAGATTGGAATAAATGAACATTTGGCTTAATAGAACTACTTCTGGAAGAGGAAAACACCACCCCGATTCCCGAGGGAATATAAATATCGGGATCCCTTAAGGTTGCCAGGGCATAGTGCAACGTTAGTTTTATTTCTTATTTTAAGTACTCTAAATTTGTAATCTTTCTTTTCAGCATTGCGAAATATTGTATAGGTTTTATTGCAAAAAATGAACATCTGGCCATATAGACGACTTCTATAAGTGGAAAACGCCACCCCGATTCCCGAGGGGATATAAATATCGGGATCCCTTAAGGTTGCCAGGGCATAGTACAACGTTAGTTTTAGTTTTATTCTTATTTTAAGTACTCTAAATTTGTAATCTTTCTTTTCAGCATTGCGAAATATTGTATAGGTTTTATTGCAAAAAATGAACATCTGGCCATATAGACGACTTCTATAAGTGGAAAACGCCACCCCGATTCCCGAGGGAATATAAATATCGGGATCCCTTAAGGTTGCCAGGGCATAGTCCAACGTTTGTTTAATTTCTTATTTTAAGCACTCTATATTTGAAATCTTTATTTTCAATGCTGTATAATCTCTATAGGTTTTAGATTGGAATAAATGAACATTTGGCTTAATAGAACTACTTCTGGAAGAGGAAAACACCACCCCGATTCCGAGGGAATATAAATATCGGGATCCTTAAGGTTGCCAGGGCATAGTGCAACGTTAGTTTTATTTCTTATTTTAAGTACTCTAAATTTGTACTCTTTCTTTTCAGCATTGCGAAATATTGTATAGGTTTTATTGCAAAAAATGAACATCTGGTCATATAGACGACTTCTCGCAGAGGAAAGTATAAACACCACCCCGATTCCCGAGGGGATATAAATATCGGGATCCCTTAAGGTTGCCAGGGCATAGTACAACGTTAGTTTTATTTCTTATTTTAAGTACTCTAAATTTGTAATCTTTCTTTTCAGCATTGCGAAATATTGTATAGGTTTTATTGCAAAAAATGAACATCTGGCCATATAGACGACTTCTATAAGTGGAAAACGCCACCCCGATTCCCGAGGGAATATAAATATCGGGAACCCTTAAGGTTGCCAGGGCATAGTGCAACGTTAGTTTTATTTACTTTAAGTACCGGTACTCTAAATTTAGAATTTTTATATTCAACGTTGTGAAATCGGGTTCTTCATTTTTAATGTAATTAGTATATGTGTTAGATTGGAATAGTTGAACATCTGACCGTAAGTTAAATGAGTTAGTTGTTCTAAATTAAGTAGTTTAGTTGTTCTATGTTAATCAGTTTAGTTGGTTTATGTTAAGGAACTTAGTTGGTTTAAGTTAAGGTAGTTGGTTGTTCTAAGTTGAGTAGTTTAGTTGTTCTAAATTAAGTAGTTTAATTGGTTTAAGTTAAGGAAGTTAGTTGGTTTAAGTTAAGGAATTTAGTTGTTCTAAATTAAGTAGTTTAGTTGGTTTAAGTTAAGGAAGTTAGTTGGTTTAAGTTAAGGAATTTAGTTGTTCTAAATTAAGTAGTTTAGTAGTTCTAATTTAGTAAGGTACTTATTCTAAGTTAAGTAATCTGTTATATGTTAAGTAAGTTAGTTATTTTAAGTTAAGTAATTTAGTTGTTCCAAGTTAAATTATTTAGTTGTTCTATGATAAGTAAGTTAGTTTATCTAACTTAACTAAGTTTTTTTCAAAATTAAGTAATTAGTTCTTAGTTAATTAAGTTAGTTGTTTCAACTTAAGTGGTTAAATTCTAAGTTAAGTAGTTTAGTTGTTCTAAATTGAGAAATCTATTTTTCTATCTAAAGTAAGGTGCTCTAAGTTAAGTATGTCGTTCAAATTTACGTAAGTTAGTTGCTAAAAAATTAAGTAGTTTAGTTGTTCTAAATTAAGTAGATTTGTTGTTCTAAGTTAAATAGTTTAGTTATTCTAAGTTAAGTAGGTTAGTTGTTCTGAGTTAAGTAAATTAGATGTTCCAAAGTAATTAAGCTATTCTAAGTTAAGTAAGTTAGTTGTCCTAAATTAAGTAAGTTAGTTGTGTTAAGTTAGGTAAGTTAGTTATTCCAAGTTAAGTAGGTTAGTTGTTCTAACTTAAGCAAGTTAGTTGTTCTAAGTTGTGCAAGTTGGTCTATATAATGTAAGTATTTCTAAGTTAAGTAAGTTGTATAAGTTAAGTGTATCATTGTAAGTTAAGTTACTGTAAGATTTTATATTACCGGTATACGTTATTATTAATTTTATTGTAAGTTAAAAAATAGGACCAAGCAGCAAGTGACAGGATTTGAATGTTTTTTTTGTCCCTTTTTTTCGGTTTGGAGAATAACAATTATCTAAAGTTCGATCCCAATTATAAATTGTGTGTAACTTGCTCTTGGGGAAATGTTTGTATGTAAAACAATATATTTTACATAAAAACATTAACGGGACCAAATACCTGTAATTCCTTCATTTTGTTCAGAATGCCATCAATTAAAAACCTGATGTAATGTAGGGAGTGGATTCTTCTACAGTAAAAGTTAAGATTGTAACATGATGAGTAATAAGTACATAGGCTTAGACTTGTTTCATAGTGGAATGCAGGCTTTCACGGCCGGTAATCATGGTAGTAAAAGATTCCGGGCTCTGTGGCCGTGGTCTATAACTGGCGTTTCTTCCATACGTTTCTCCCTCAACTGCGGAGGGCATCTTCAGTGGCGAGCGCTTCAAGCTGTTGTTTCCCTGTCGTCGACTCGAAAAATGGCATGAAGTCAACATACTGACTATGAGACATCTAGTAGGCAACTAAGATGTCACTAGGATGTTGAGACCGGTAAATTTTGCTTATATGCCTTTTTATTCTGGCTTAGGGATTTTTTACGAGCCCGAATATCTTCAGACTCGGGATCCACGGCTTAAGTCTCCCCCAGAGGATCTTTCTTCTTGGATTTTTCCATCCTAAAAAAATCCATCGACCCTGGCTGGGTTTGATCCCGCGATCCTTGGGACCAGAAGCAAGGATATTGACAATACTTAACGTTAAAGGTAGCTATGACGTATGGATACAATAGGATAGTCAACTTATGAAAATGGGCTAAACATAAAAAAACAGCCCACATCAACCTTAAACGTAAATAAAGCTAACAGAAATACCTCAATTATTTGTCCTATTGTAACATGTGTCAGTTCATTGTAAACACAATTGTTTTAAAAATATTAATATAAACAGCTGATATATCAGTTGTCCTCAATTAAAATGGATTTCTGTTTAAAAAACTTTGTCAATTAGTTAAAAACTATGTGGGCATTTCAGAACACGTTCCATCCTCAGTATGTCATTTGGTACTTATATCAATATATTTTTTTTAATTACTACATAACCTCAATTGTGATTATATTGACTTTTAGAAGTATTGATAGTTTGGCCAGTCAGGCAAAAGAGTACCAAATGACATGCCGAAGATGGAACATGTTCTGAAAGGCCTGCATGGTTTTCACTAATTGACGACTTTTTTTAAACAGAAATAAATTTGACGTCTAATACATCAGGTACCGGTACTTACATTAAAAAGCGTTACTGTAATAGATTGGGAAGCATCAAGTATATTACGACGCGAGGTTGGGAAGTGATTTTTACAGAAGCGAGGAAATGTTTAAAAACCGTGTGATAGCGGGGTATTTAATTTCCGAGATTCTGTAACGTGCGTTGTGCATTAGTTTTGCGCGATGGTGTTTTCAAAATAATAAATAATAAACTAATAATATAATTGATGGAAATATTTGCATTCATTATAAACAACTGACTAACGTTAACAGTGTGGGCAATGTTTATTAGTTGAGACTACAGCAGGCCGTGACACCAATCAGTCATAAAATGGCGGCAAGTGAATACGTACTTATTGCTTTATATTGTTTCAAATAAAGTTCAGTTCATTTAAAATGCAGTGATTTGTTTCTTATAATGTATATTAACACTACAATTTGGATATATTTTTGTATATACATTATACGTAGTATACATAAAGGGTAATGGTTTTACTTCCCACACGAGGTTTGTAATAAGTAATAATACAGTATAGTTATTTAGGTTGGCAACCCCAAAATTTAGGTAGTTGAACTTTCAATCATGGTCGCCATTGCTGTGAATACGACAAAACGCACTAACGTGCAAAAAATATGTTGGCGAATTTACGGCACTTGTTACTGGCCATGGAAAAACAAATTCTTACCTTGAAATGTTCAAAATAAAAGATAATCCAGATTATCCTTGTAACGAAGGAGAGGAAACAACACATCATGTGTGACTTGAAATTAATTTAGACCATCGCACAATTCTAGAAAACCAAACATTAGCCAACAATAAATAGTAACATTTCTACAAAACATAACTAAAGTTCTCTAAGTTTTTTTAGTAACTATCTTGCTATCTTGCAATAATTAAAATTCAAGATTCTGAATGATAGAAATAGCTAATGGAAAAAAGGCACATGCCACATTCTTTCTCTTTTATCTCAAATGGTTACAGTCAACGTTCCTGATATGTTGGCAGAAATGAAACTAACCAACCAGAATGTAGTTCCACTACCCTCTGGATCTTCAATATTATAGATCCAGAGGGCAGTGGTAGTTCTCAAATTACCTACAACATTTCTAATTTGTTGACATAGATGTTGAGGTTTAATGCAGTTTCTGAAGAAAAATGACAAGTTAATAGTAAAAGAAGGACTCATCATGAAAGTAAGTGGAAGGATAATGAAAGAAAACGTCTCAGAAATAGTGTATAACAATAAGAAGATTGTGCCAGCAAAGGAGTTTTTAAATAGTGAACTCCATGTTGCAAACTAATATAATGTGATTTCGCTCCACTAATGATTAGTGAAGATAAGAGAGGTTATGCAAAGAAGAGAAAAGATGCAAACATAAGTCAAAGGAAGGTTACATTCAGATACCACGTTCGTGTAACTAATAGTAGCGAACTTGAAGTCTGTAGAATTGCATTTCTAACCGTCCACGGAATATCAATAAAATGTTTAAGAACTATTCGGAAAAGTGAAGAATGTGTTAGGAAAGTTTCTGATGATGAAGAAGAGGGTCAATCAACATCAGAAATTTGTGTCCATATACCTACTGAAGATAGAAGAGGCATTGTGTGGGGCATATGCCACTACTTAATTTGTACAAATTACCTGTCCTATTACATAAAAACACTTAATACTAGGAATATTTCAACTAATATTTAATAAGGTATTCAATTCATCATCTAATTCAAGATCCTGGTTAAAAAATTAAACATAGTGTCCATATTCCACAAATAAACAACTTTCAGAAATTCCTTGTTTCTGTAAAATAGTTTCCTTGTGGCATGTGCCTCTATTCCACTGGGCAACTCAATTCTGTGACATTTGGGTAAAAGTTGGCAAGTCCGATTTTAGTGATTTTTATTTTCTAGATTAATTGGTCAGAAATTTAGCAATTTTCTTCACTATCATAAGATTATAGTTCTTAAGTAACAGCTAACTTCTTATGGTAGCCATCTCTTGGTCAGAAGTAATGGAAATCTCTGATTATTAAGAAGTAGAGCTCAGAAGTTGAGGAGAAATCCCCCTTTTTTTAATTTTATGTCTGAAGATGAGCCCTACATTTTGGGTCATTATAGGCCAGAAAACAGCGAGATTTATTTGTCCTTTTTTTGGCTTATTGTTTTTATTTTTCTTGCAACTTTACCTTCTTTGGACTATATTTATATCAGTTGTATAACTTACATAATTATGCTTCTAGCCAAATACACTTTCAGTGATTCTAATTTTAATTTCAATTTATTTCTCCAGGATATCCATAGCAAATACCTTATATTCATTTTAGGTGGGAAAAAACCGTTCATTCTAATTTCTCTAAGAGATATTTTTTTACGAACACAAAATTCCTTTTCGAAGTATGTTGAAATAATATATATATATTAATATATTATATATAGCCCTATATATATAGGCCTATGTGTATATATATATATATATATATATAAAGTATGAAAGAAACATTTCACTCATTAATTTTTTTCGTAGTGCAGGTTGCACATCACTAAATGTTGTACTTTTTAAACAATATTTTGTTATATTCATTAAAAATGCAGTTAAAATTACAATTGTTGTCTAATTTTAATTGCCTTTTTACGTCCTTTTTTCAGTTTTCAGGTATTTTTACGATAACTTCAGGACTTTTTGAAGATCTTTCATTAGCATTTTACAAATGTTCAACTTCCGAGCACTGTTAATAAGTTATTTGAAAATGAATAAGTTCTCGTAAAAAAATAAGTTTTCTGAGTTATGAATGTTTACCTTGTGGCCACAAGGAATGTATTAAATAATTTGTAGTCCTACTTTCTGGAAATGCGTATTATTATGCATTACAGGTACTCTTGGCGTCCCAACTCCTTTCAAAAAACGTTAAACTGAAAATATATGAAACTATTATTCTATCAGTTATATGGATACGAAAGACGGACTCTTACTTTAAGGGAGGAAAGGATATTATGAGTATTTGAGAATGAGGTTCTTAGGAAAATTTTTGGACCTAAGAGAGACAGGTGAATGGAGAAAACTACACATAACAGTGAACTAAATGGTCTTTATAGGAAGCAAGATATAATAATAGTTAAGTCTCGTAGACTGCGATGGACAGGACATGTGACACGAATGGGGAATGAAAGACGTGCATGGAAGCTTCTTGTAGGAAAACCAGTTGGAAGACCAAGATTGAGGTGGGAGGATAACATTAAATATGATTTGAAGGAAGTAGATTATACAGGGAATGATTTGAAAACACTGGCTCAGGATATGGATGTATGGACAGCTTTTGTCCGTGCGGCCATGAACCTACGGTTCGATAGTGCCAGTGAGTTAGTAGTCCTACTAGTTTCGCGAGTAAACAAACATGACGACCTTATCGGCTCTTAGAGTGATCCATTCTAAAACCGGATATTTATCCCCATATAAAAATAATAAGGGTTTTTGTTTTGTTTATAATTATATTTATTTATATGAAGAATGGACATCAGATTGATTTATAGAATTCAAATTTTTTTATAAGTATATAAAAAAAATAACTGGTCAATATAAACTGTTAATACAGTTAGATGTTTTTATAACTGATGCAGTATGTAAAATACTTCAAATATTCAAATTGATAATTTTATAAAGAAATAAATGGGATTGGTGGAATTGGATAGAAGTTAACTTGAGAATACTCCTTCCTTTTCTGTTGGACCAATCAGACCATAGAGATTATAACTGAAATAACAAGATGGCTACAATACTTGAAGATGGTCGGTCATGTTCAGCGACTGCTCCTTAAAGAATAAGGAAATAATTGTTTATTTTATTGATGTTGGTTGAAAGAAATAGTGTTAAAAGTATGAAAGATTATATAGTGATATAATAGTCATCCATCTTGGTGAAAAACAGTTTCTAAGTGAAAATAATGAATAATAATGACTGGATTGACCGTTAGCATTCGTCATCCATTAAATACATAAAATGGTAATCTTCTAGAAGTGAAAAATATCAACCTAAGCCGGAATCTTTTGGAACTTTTAAATTACAAGATTCATCTTGACCAAAGTGAAAGTTTTAAATAAACTAACTTATCGTTCAACTGTTAATAAAGTGTTGTTATTTGTGTAAGAAACTTTTCCTCATTCCCCTGAAGAGAGTTATTAGTGCCGTGGCAGATTTAAAGTGATTTAAGTTATATCACAAATCTTCAACTTCGGATATCTCACCGAGAAACCCAACTTTAAATGTCTCCACAACGAGGGGCACAAAATTAAATACAGCTTCAAATGGCGCATCAACGAGGGCTCGAATGGGAATCGAACCAGGGACCTGTAAACCTGAATCGAACCAAGGACCACGAGAATGAGGAAAGTAATAAAAATCTTCAAAAGTGAGTACAGTTAAAATTTATATGTGAAAAGTGAATTAGTGATAATAACAATTAATGCTTTTAAGAAATAAGAAAATATTAAAATACCCAACAATGGCCAATAACGAAAATACAACTTGTAAAACTGTTAATATTGAAAACGAACAAATTAGTGAAGGCCAAGAAAATTTAATTTTGTGTAACAATGAAAATAATGAAACTAATGATACACCTCCTTGGGTAGCATTATTAATAAGTAAATTAGAGAAGAATAGTGCAGAATTAAAAGAAATTAGGAAAGACAATTCAAATCTCAGTAATAAATTAGAAAAGAATAGTGATGAATTAAAAGAAATTAGGAATGACAATTCAAATCTCAGTAATAAATTAGAAAAGAATAGTGATGAATTAAAAGAAATTAGGAATGACAATTCGAATCTCAGCAATAAAATTGATACAAATATTTCCAATCTTAGTAAAGAAATTAAAGAAAATAACTTAAAACTAGATGAAAAATTAGAAAGCATTAGGTTAGAATGCAAACAAAACAATTCTAAACTGGAAAAGAGAATAGTAAATATAGCCAAAGATTGTAAAAATGAGATAGAAAAATGTAATGAAAAGATTGATGAAACTCATAATCAAATAGAAACATCTTTGATTGAGGTAAGGCAAAGTTGCCAAGATAAAATCGAAGAATTAGGAACTAAAGTCGAAGATAGACTAAAAATTTCCGAAGAAAGTGTTATCTTAGGTAATGAAGAACTTCAATCAAAGATAACAAATGAAGTAATTATTATAAAAGAACAAGTTGAAGGATGGATAACTAAGATTGTTGAACTTGAAAACAAATATGTGTCAAAAACTAGTGAAAAGGAGATTGAGGTTATGTCAGGACATTCTAGTAATGTTAATAATGATCCTCCTTCTAGTAGTAGTAGTAAAAATGTATGTAAAATTCCTGCTAATCTTTTAGGGGAAATTAACTTACCTAATTTTGGTGATACTGTAGGCCAAAGCCCTACTGATTTCATTAGGGAAATTGAAGAATACTTCGAAATCAAAGGAATAGAAGACAAGTTCAGAATGTTCTTCATAAGAAAAAGTTTAAAAGACAATGCAGAGTCTTGGTTTAAGATAGCTTGCCATGATTCAATGACTTATCAAACATTTAAAAATGCTTTCTTAGGTTACTACTGGGGACCAGAAAGACAAAACAAACTTAGGTTAGACCTAACTAGTGGAAAATTCTCCAACAATGGTAAACAAGGTTATCTTAATTATTTCTTGGAGAAGGCAAAAATGGCATCATTGTTACAGCCTCCAATAGATGAGAGAACTTTAATTTCTATGTTATCGCATCACTTCCCAGATGAGATTAGATATCATTTGATAGTAGCCAGACCACAAAATGTTTCTGAAATGTTAGAGTTGTTAGCTCTACTAGAGAATAAAAGAGAAGTAGATAAATGTAGTAAAAGAAATTTATTTGGGGAAGGGGCAGAGCCCTATAATAAGAAAGGTAATTTTGTAACTAAAAGAAATGATGAATATCATAATGAGAATAGAGAAAGAAGTTTCAAACAGGGCAACAATAATAATAGGTTTGTTCAAAATAGAAACAGCCCAAATAAAAATAGGATGACTAATAATTATAGTAACAAAACCAGAATGGATGGTTCAAACGTAATGAAAATAGGAATGACAGACAAATTAATTATATGGATGTTAACAGAGTAGGAGAAAATAGAAATAGGTATTGGACTTCTCCCTGTAGAGGTAAAAGAAGAAGGAATGCCTATGGTAATGAAAATAAAGGGTATTTCCAACGACAACAAAATTGTCAAATTAATGAAACTAGTGATAGGACAGAGCAAAATAGAATAGACTCTGTAACTATTCACAACCAAAGTCAAGATATACCTAGTAATGAAAATGACCTCGAAGTAAATCACAGGATACCTCGTGCTTTAAACGCATAGAAGGTACATTAAAGACTCCGCAATGTACCTCAATCGTTATGAACTTAGGGGTCCAAAATAGATGCTTTGATAGGTTTCAAAATTTAGAAATTGTACCAGCAAATATGAGAGGAGATAGTAAGTTATGTACCTCAAGACAGCGAGATAGCATAATATTGAATAATCATTTGAATGTTTCTAAGAATCAGGATACTATGCCTGTTACTAATAAAGAATTAAATGTCATAGGACGACCACCCAAAATTAAAGTAAATATTTTTAACAATGATGTTACTTGCATAGCGGATAGTGGCTGCTCAAACACAACAATAGATCAGAAATTTTATAATTTCTTAGTCAACAAAGGGAATAAGATAATGACTGTAAGAATATGTGGAGTGTATTGTACTCTTGCGATAGGCAAGAAGAAACTGCCAATTAAGCTTCAGTGCCTTCTAGATTTACATATCGGAGGATATTACTTCAGTGCGATATGTTTAATTTCTCCATACTTGTCTTGTGATATGTTAATAGGCTGCGACCTGTTGGAGCAATATAATGCCATAATAAATTTTGAGTGTAAGAATATTTCCTTGTATAATGAAGATAATGTGAGAGTCGTCATCCCATTTGATAATGAATATGAGGAGAATAAGAATCTAAGTAAGAAGGAGAGTGACATTGCTGAAGAACACATTTTTATAGAGAATATTGTTGTTCATGAGGAGAGGGAATTGGTGAATGGCCGTGGATGCCAAATGCAAGATAATATTGCAGTTAATTGTACTTCCGACAAAAAGTGTCGAGGGCGAAGAAAGCCTTAATAATGAAAATGGTTGTGCTGACGATTATGTCGCATGTAAATGTTGTGATTTAGAATGTGTCTCTTGCAATACTGAGTATGATGAAATTCCTCTATTATATTGTGTGAGTGACGAACTTGAAAAAGACATCTGTGAAATGATAAAGGAAAAAGTTAAAGACACTCATGGCATAAACAATGAACAGAAAGGCATGTTGTATGACATCTTAATGAAAAATAAGAGTTCTTTTTCTTCGAAGCCAGGATTGTGCAACTGTTTTAAATATTCCTTTAAAGTGATGGAACATCCACCTATAAATATTAAAAGTAGACCCATCCCTATTGCTATCAGAGAGCAGGCAGATCAAATGATAGATGACATGTTAAAGCAAGGAATAATACAGAAATCTGATTCTCCTTACGCCAACCATATTTGCTGGGTGCTAAAACCTAATGGCAAAATTCGCCTGTGTTTAGACAGTCGTAGGACTAATTCTTTCACTGTCCGGGATAATTATAGGCCCGAGACAATTGAAGCATCTATAGCAAATATGAAAACAGGTAGATTTATTAGTTCTATTGATTTAACTTCTTCATTTTGGCAGATAGAACTAGACCCCAAAGTTCGGCCCTATACAGCTTTTATACATAATGGAAAAGTATATGAATTTACCAGGTGTGCATTCGGTCTAAGAAATAGCGGAAGTGCGCTTCTTAGAGCCCTAGATATTGTACTATCTGATGATGTTAAAAGACATTGTACTATATATGTTGACGATGCAATTATTATTGATAATGTTTTTGAGAATCATATATCTCATATTGATTTAATGTTGTCTCAATTAAAGAATAGTGGAATGACAGTCAGCCTAGAAAAGTCTGTGTTTGTTAGGTCGGAGGTTCAATTCCTAGGATACAGGATCTCTAATCAAGGGATTACTCCTGACCCAGACAAGGTTCAAGGAATCTTAGAAATTCCTTCACCAAAGAACATAAAACAACTTCGTAGATTTTTAGGAATCTTAAATTACTATTCGAAGTTTGTCATCAACTATGCCTCAGCGGTTAGTAAGCTGAGAGGGCTGCTGAAGAAAGATAGTAAATGGAGATGGACAGAGGACCATCAATCTACTTTTGAATATGTTAAGAAGTTATTTGCAAATAGTATTTCACTACAGAGACCAAAAATGGACAGAGAATTCCATTTATACACAGACGCGAGTAAAACTGGCCTCGGTGCTGTTTTAACTCAATTTGACGATGATGGGCAACAGTATGTTGTGTCGACAGCTTCGCGCTCGACTACCATCATTGAAGGAAATTACACTGTTTCAGAGTTGGAGCTTACAGCAATATTTTATGCTCTAAATAAATTTAGAATTTATGTTTATAAAAACAAAGTTATTGTTCATAGTGACCACATTTCACTAAGTTTTATAAGTAAATGTAGATTATCCAATAATAAACTGAGTAGGATGATCATGGAAATTATTTCCTATGATATTGAAATAAAACACATAGAAGGAGAACAGAATGTGTTTGCTGACCTCCTGTCTAGATTGAAAAGTGTTGGGAAAATACCTGAAACTGTACATACTCCTAAACACGAAGTAGTAATGTTTAATGTAAAACTGTATAGAGACAAAGGAATTTTCATTGTTGATGAAAAACATTGTTGAGCATCAAAAATCTGATATAGAGTTACAACGATTGAAGTATAGTGCGAGAGATATAAATAATGATGACAAAAATGGAATTGATTGTAATAAGAAAATCGGTATAAAGGATGACATTCTTTACAAATTACATGGGAGAAATGTAAAAAAATGGAAAGTTATAATTCCTAATAATATGGAAGTTCCACTATTTAGAACTTTTCATGTCGGCTTAAATCATGCAGGTTGTGAAAAATTAGCTCTCAACATAAGTGAATTTTTTTATGTTAAACATTTAGATAAAAAGTTGAGAAAGTTTACTTCTTCATGCATAACTTGTCAAAAAGCCAAATGTATGAACGTAAAATATGATATAGTTCCACAAAACATATTAAGGAACAAAGTAAATAGCTTAGTAGTAATGGATACTCATGGAGAAATGCCTACTACACAATTTGGTTACAAGCATATTCTTGTATTATCTGATGTATTCTCAAAATTTGTAAAAATATATCCATTAAGAAGTGTAAATAGCAGAGCTTGCCTAGGTAAAATTGTGAGAGATTATTTACCTAATTATGGACCTATTGATGCACTACTTAGTGATAATGCTTCAGTGTTCTCAAGTCCTAAGTTTAAAGATAAACTTACTGCGATAGGAATTAAATTGTACCATTGTAGTAAATATCACCCAAAAAGTAATCCCTGTGAGAGAGTTAATAGGGAAATTACTACAAGTTTAAGAGTTTTGACCCATCATAAACATTCTGACTGGTTTAAACATATCAGCGTCATAGAGAATGTTATGAATCATTCAATTAATGTCAATACTGGGGAAGCACCCATATTCCTAATGACAGGTAAACAACCTGACAGGTTAATTGCTAATTTACCATTACCTATCATTGATAAAAGTCAAATCCCGGAGACATCCGAGGAAATATGTAAAAGAGTTATTGAAAGGTTAGAATGTCGCGCAGAAAAGCGCAACAATAAGGTTAAAAGACATAAAAGGAAGTGGAATCCCAAAGTTGGAGACAAAGTTCTCATAAGGGATATTTCATTATCCAATGCTTTAAAGAAACAATATCATAGGATGAACCTATTGTATAAAGGTCCCTATGAAATATTTAAAAATTTTAATGATACCACATATGAGCTAAGAGAAATAGACACTAGAAAAGAAATTGGAAAATATTCCAAAGAACTGTTGAAACCATTTCAGACTCCTATTAATTAGTTGTAGCTGGTGACTTCAAATAGTTCAAAGTGTATTTAAAATATTGTATGTAAATTTTGTAAAATTTAATACTTCTATTTCATTATGTAACATGTATTTATTATAATTGTGATGTATTACATTGTATTGATTCTAATACAGATGAATCTTGTATAGAAAGAAACTTGATATTTGGGGAAAGTGATTTATTTTAATTTAGCCTCACACTTAGTTGTAGCTAAGATTAAAATAAATCAGGGGCAATTTAAAACCGGATATTTATCCCCATATAAAAATAATAAGGGTTTTTGTTTTGTTTATAATTATATTTATTTATATGAAGAATGGACATCAGATTGATTTATAGAATTCAAATTTTTTTATAAGTATATAAAAAAAATAACTGGTCAATATAAACTGTTAATACAGTTAGATGTTTTTATAACTGATGCAGTATGTAAAATACTTCAAATATTCAAATTGATAATTTTTATAAAGAAATAAATGGGATTGGTGGAATTGG
The DNA here is from genome assembly GCA_030220185.1 of Diploptera punctata. Classification (NCBI taxonomy): domain Eukaryota; kingdom Metazoa; phylum Arthropoda; class Insecta; order Blattodea; family Blaberidae; genus Diploptera; species Diploptera punctata. The sequence goes on along the minus strand of JASPKZ010000597.1, from coordinate 107,762 downwards.
ATAGAAGTTAACTTGAGAATACTCCTTCCTTTTCTGTTGGACCAATCAGACCATAGAGATTATAACTGAAATAACAAGATGGCTACAATACTTGAAGATGGTCGGTCATGTTCAGCGACTGCTCCTTAAAGAATAAGGAAATAATTGTTTATTTTATTGATGTTGGTTGAAAGAAATAGTGTTAAAAGTATGAAAGATTATATAGTGATATAATAGTCATCCATCTTGGTGAAAAACAGTTTCTAAGTGAAAATAATGAATAATAATGACTGGATTGACCGTTAGCATTCGTCATCCATTAAATACATAAAATGGTAATCTTCTAGAAGTGAAAAATATCAACCTAAGCCGGAATCTTTTGGAACTTTTAAATTACAAGATTCATCTTGACCAAAGTGAAAGTTTTAAATAAACTAACTTATCGTTCAACTGTTAATAAAGTGTTGTTATTTGTGTAAGAAACTTTTCCTCATTCCCCTGAAGAGAGTTATTAGTGCCGTGGCAGATTTAAAGTGATTTAAGTTATATCACAAATCTTCAACTTCGGATATCTCACCGAGAAACCCAACTTTAAATGTCTCCACAACGAGGGGCACAAAATTAAATACAGCTTCAATTCGCGCCACATTTACTGGGATAGATTGCAAGAAAGCTTGTGAGATGTTTCACTGAACTTGTGAAATACATTTAAAATAACTGTTTTTGACCACTAGTCAAATGTTTGTCAGACTTGTGTTTTAAAAATTTAGATGGCGACACAGCAACAGAAGACTCAACACCTTCGGCCATTTTACTGAATCAGAATCGACTGAAGCTTGACCCAAATGCATCACCCATATGTAATAAACTATTTTAAGTTGTAATTATTGATTAGGTACTTTTAGAATAATAGTTTCTATCTTTCGAATACTATTATTTTCATTCACAAAGAATATTAAACATATTTGGAGGACACATTTTTAATTTAATTAAGGAACTACTTTTTCGCGTAGTTATTGCTTCTACATCGTACGTCGATGTCCATAACCAATGAAAAGCGAGCAGGTCGTATGGTGGTTTTGTTCTGATGAGGATAGCTTTAAGAGCGGATAGCCCTTAGAGCAGTTTTTAAATTTCGATATCTAGTCGTGAGGGGTCCATCAAGATTTCTAATTCTTGTTTCAATAAATTTTTCTTCTTCTTCCTTCCAAGTATTAGGCCAAGGCCTGTTACGATCCTATAGAAAATTTTCCCTACAGCGTCTTCCGGAAAATTCTCGTATAAGACTTGAAAGCATAATAATAGTCCCTTTGATTGGTTGCTGGCGAAAGGAAGGCAAGGCCAGTGATGGGCCTGCCATCTTATAGCCTCTGGTCAGGCTTTTCTGGAGAGGAAAAAAATAAAGGAAAGAAGAAATGGAAGAAAAGAAATACTCCCTAGCCCTTGGATGCCCTAATAGCGTCGGGGTCGAAAAAAGAAGAGTTAACCAAGAGAGGTTAGATAGTAAAGTTAAAAGAGTGCAAAACACAAGTGGAAGAATGTTTTGCTCAGCTTGGGCACCTTGTGGTCGCCATCCACATATCCCCTAAATGAGGATCCCTGAGGGGAATAAAAAAAATATAAAAAAAATTAATAAAAAATAAATGTTTCATGAATACAAACAACCTTAATCCTTGAGGAAAAGGCAGTAAGTTACTGTCTCCAATATTATACTGGGTGCTGAGTGTATCCTCTGCAGTGAAGTTGATACAGCAGCATATCTGCCTACTTAATTCGTACGTAGCCTGATCGTGATGGCAGGTGTATCTAAGCCAGCTCATCAATCAAGACTGACCTTCACATCACAACAATTGACTAGTCATGGAGACCACATGACCTTGCCTTCTCACCGACATCCTTATTAGCAATATAACTTCCTACTCCATTGCATTTTAAAGCTTTCTAGAGTTACCTGTTCAAATAAACCTGAATATAAAGTCCGGGTTGGATACCCGGAGCGGTTAACCAACTGGCACTATAAAACGTGGAGGTTCATGGCCGCGCGGACATAAGCTCGCCATACATCCCTATTTGGGATAAAATTTTTAACAATCTCCTTAAAATTTACCTCCCTCAAATCATGGTAAATGTTATTCTCTCGCCTCAATCTTCAAGACATGAACTGGGCACTTTACTTCTGGTTTTCCCATAAGGAGCTTCCATGTCCCTCTTTCATTGCCCATTCGTGCCATAATGTCCTTCCCATCGCAGTCTACGATCCTAACTGTTCTTATTACAACTGGTTTCCCATAAACGTCATTTATAAGTTACAGTTATGTAGTCTTCTCCATTCACCTGTCTCTTTGCCTCTCTTTGGTCCAGAAGCTCCCCTAATGACTTTAGTGTCAGATACACTAAATATGTCCTCCTTCGTTACGGTTAGAAAGTTATAGTCCATGTTTCGCATCCATATAACTGGAAGAATAACAGTTTTATATATTTTCAATTTTGCCTCATTTGTCATTAACTTTCTATTTCCCTTATATAATGCATTGCTACGTGTGATTATAGTTTAGTTTTATTGACTATTTAACTGATGCCCCAAATGGAAGTCAATGACCAATCACGTTTCAATGAATTTTGTTTTATAACCAATGACAGTCGTGTTTCGCCCCTCTCTTTATCAATTTATCTTTATCAGCACCTGCCTTTGTGATAAAGAAACCTCCTCCTTTTTAATATTCTGAACAGATCAGAGCATTATTTTTCTCCAACAAATACATTGAATATAGCAAATAATGAACAGGTTCCTTGATTTTAACCGAGTTGTTTACTAAAAAATAAATAAATAACCTATAATGTTTATTGTAATATACAGTTTGATCTGTATCATTATTTCTCCACTTTGGTGCATTCTTACAATATTGCGATCCCAATGGGCAATAAATAATATGATCAAGTTGCAGTGAATGAACATAACCTCACATTTCTGATTTGATTTCAAACGACGACTTTTACATTAAATATATAAATATTTTAAAATATCGCTAACTATATTTAAATAATTATTTTAGAGTAATCAACTTATTTGTATTCGTTATATAGTCCTAACAAATGCCACTCTTGATTTCCAAATCCTCTAATTAGAAACCAGTCGTGACATTATTTATGATAATTACTTCCAGCCCAATTTCTTAATGGGTGTCTCATTTCCAAGTAATTTTATTGTTTTCGTTTTGAACTCAACCACTTTTATATCTATTTACTCGGAATATATGCCGCTGATACGATAACACGCAGGTGTATGTGGTTTCATCATGATGGGGCCCCAACACATTTTGCAGTGAGCGTTAGGGAGTATGTTGATGAACAGTTCGGGTCCAGCTCGATCACCAGATCTGACACCCATAGACTTTATTTTCTGAGGAAACGTGAAGAGCCTGGTTTAAGTGACTCCTGTCGAAACGAGTGTGGACCTAGTTTCTACAATTGTTTATTATGTGGGCCAATCTTCTTTTATATCTGTGTATGTGCGATAGTCCATGAGGGAACGCTGTGAAGTTTGCAATTATCGTTTTATATAGGCTATATTCAATGCCGCAAGTTGGAATTTCTAAATTTATGGCATGCTCTCCTCGTACTGGCGTAATTGTTACCTACTTCTGAGGATAGGGCACATGGAAGGCGGGGTTATGCTGCCCCGGTGACATGGTGCACTAGGAAAGTCCTTAGCCCTAAACTTAATCTAAGATGAATATGAATGATGATGATTTATGATGGTCATACGATGTTCGGGGACCATTTGGGCCTTAAAGTTTTCTGACATATGTCTTATAGATGAGGAAACACCTCGAAAAAACATCACACAGGAAACTTGTCCCGACCCAGACTCGAACTCGGGCACACTGCGTCACAAGGCAGCACCCTACCTCGAGAACTGTAATGATCGTGGCAGTGGAGATTTTGAACCAGTTACTTTAAAACGTGTAAGAATGTAATACAGGGCTATTGTAAACAATCCCTTTCCGAATAGGCTAAAAATATGCAAATGTGGTTGAGTTATACACAAGGAAAGAAGTGAAATTACTCGGTAATAAGCCACCATGGGTTCCGTACATCAAAACACAAAAAAAAATCCTTGAACACATTAGTGAAAGTTTATCGGTAGAGTTTGGATTCACCCTGTAACAAGCATATAATTCTAACAATCAGCTACATGTTCTATAAGAACACATATGTGTCACGAATGGGGAATGAAAGCGAGACTTGCAGGAAGACCAGAGAGAAAGCACGCATTTGATAGGCCAAGAATGAGGTGGGAGAATGAGTTAAGGGAGGCGAATTATAAAAAGTAAAGTGATTCCACAACAGGCCCGGAGGCCCTTGGGGTAGTAGGAGGTTAAGGCTCCCACTTTTTCGAGACAATCGGCATTTTATGTCAGCCGGGTTGTCAGCCCGGCTTGACGGCCGCCTTTACCCCCAGAACAAGCGCCTGGTACTCATTTCAGTTAGAGGCTGAGTCGACCCCAGGGCCATAGTGCCGCCAGAGAGTTTGGGTCAGTTTAAAAATCCTGACCCCAACGGGACTTGAACCCTCGACCCTCCGGCTTGTAGCTCAGTGCGTTAACCACTACGCTACGGCGTGCCCCGAGGTGAATTATAGAGGGAATAATTTGAAAATATCTCAGGATAGGGATGTATGGACAGCTTATGTTCGTGCGGCCATGAACTTCTGGGATCGATAGTGCCAGTAGGTTAGAGTTGTTATGATTATTATTAACTTATTATCATTATTAGTCCTACTGCTATCATCATCATCATCATCACCAAAAACTTTGAACAAAAAATTATGTCGATGGTAATGGATTTCTTGAGGAGAGCAGCAAAATATTGGGGAACATAGGCCTAAGTAGCCTAATAAAGTCATAGGAGAAAAAATGAATGTTAAATATTCAGTAGTAGATTATATAAAATATAAGCAATTAAATTGATATGAACTCGTACTGTACGACGAATGCAAGAAGAGAGTTTACTCAGAAAAACATTGGAATCGTATTCTCCTGGAAAAAAGAAAGGAAGGAAGACCTCGAAACTTGTGGATGCAAGAAATAAGAAATGGAATGAGAACAAAAGGACTAGATGACAAAGAGTGGATGTATAGGAACATGTGAAGAAGGAAAATAAAACTTTAAACACAGAAAGGTGTGTAAATATTGAAAATGTGTTTGTAAATAAATAACATTATTACGTAATTAAAACTGTTACTTCTTTACCACAGTAGTGCATATGCAGTTACTTGAACCTGTGTTGTTATTTTCTTCTTTTTTCCCCCATAATTTATGGTTTATAAAAAATGATGGCATCTTAGAAAAATTAAACATTTAACCTTTAGAAAACAAAAATTTCAGATTATAAGTCAAAGTGGATACAACATGCTCATCGAATGGAGGATCACAGGATATCCAAGCAAATGTCAAGTTTTCAGCTAGCAGGAAGAAGAAGACTAGGACGTCAACTCAAAAGAATTTTGGATGATGTTTCTATTGAGGCCAAAACAGGTCAACAAATGGCCTAAATTCGAGAATGGATGATGATGATGATGATGATATATGGTCTGTAGGCCTAGTACTTGATTTAAAAAATGCTTGAGAAGACCTTACCTTTCCCTTACACGAAAAGAAAGGTTATAAAAAGCCCATACTTGCAGTAACGAAGAATAATAAATGAAAATATTACATGTATTTTGAAGGAGTTGAAGAAACATCCAAACAAAAGAGATATACAGTGATGTAAGAGAATACCTTAGTCTCGTGTAAAAACAGCCATCATAAGAGACAAAAGACGAACGTCAGGAAATTGCCTCATCATCCACTTGATGGCGTTGAATGGGAAGACAATACCTAGCATCCCACTTGCACGAGCACAGTGTCAGGTTTCCTTAGTCAATGACCAGTTTAAAATGTCAATCAATTATTATTTCAACCGGGCGGCGGCTGGCGGCATTAATTGGAGCATCCCGCATTACTCACCATCCTGCTCCGTGTGTGTCCAGTGGCATATCAACAGGCACAGTTTTGTTTCCCAATATCAACTAAATCACTGTGGGAACAGGGAATTTCACAGGCGTAAAAAAACATGGAATGTCATAAAAAACAAAAGTTGAGAAAACTTAATTTTAATGTTTGTACAATCCTTGTTTTCTCAGCATAGTGAAACTAGAATCGTTTTTATTTCACTGGGAATTTCCACATATTTTAGCCAATGTATGTATTGGCTTTGTTCTAATAATTTTTTAATTTCTTAACAAACCTTCGTAGATCTAATTTACTATATACACACCGAAATTAATAATGGCAATAATTTAGCTTATATTGTCTATAATAATGAATTCTGACCTAACAATTTAAACAAAATAAAATAACATTTATTTATTTATTTATTTTTAGTCTTTAGATAGTAGGGCACTATTTTTTCTCTTCAAAATATTTAGCCTATATATCAGTTTCAGTCTCTTTAAAAAAGAAAATATGAAATTTAATTGTATAGAAAATATACGATTTTATATAGGTAACTAAATTGACTATTTAACTCATAGACCGATAATTTTGCTCTTCCTGTTGATAATGTTGCCTCTTCATGTTCGTAATGCTTCACTTCTTTGACGAGGATATCGAATGAACCATGTACGATCGATATGGTGCAGCAACAAATGAAAACAACTTCAAAAATTACAAAAAAAAAGTTATATTGCTCTATAACATTTGTTAAATGTTGTATAATGAATCTTGGAAATGCGTGCTGTTATGCATTTCAGAGACTCTTGATGTCCCAACTCCTTTCAAAAAACATTAAACTGACTATTTAACTCATGCCCCAAATGGGAGTCAATGACCAATCACGTTTCAATGATTTCTGTTTTACAACCAATCAGAGTCGAGTCGTGTTTCACGAAATATTTATCAGTGTTATAATTACCATATTAAAGAAAGCTCCTGCTTTTTAATATTCTGAAATAGTATGATCTAGTTGCAGTGATAAACAAAAGAAGCAGATGAAGCGTACCTATCGTTTCTCATTTGTTTTCAAACATCGCCGTTTACATTAGATATATAAATATTTTAAAATAACTACAGTTAAATAATGATTTGTGAGTAAACAGCTTAATTTTATTCGTTAAATAGTCCTAACAAATGCCACTCTTGATTTCCAAATTCTCTAGATAAATTCACTCCTCACTTCGTGAGTCGTGAATTTATCGATAATTTGGAAATCACTCGTGACATTACTTATGAAAATATATAAAACTATTATTCTACCAGTTATATTATATGGGTGCGAAATATGGACTCTTACTTTAAGGGAGGAAAGGAGATTACAAGTATTTGAGAATAAAGTAGTTAGGAAAATTTTTGGACCAAAGAGAGATGAACACACAGGTGAATGGAGAAGACTACATAACAATGAACTACATGGTCTTTATAGGAAGCCAGATATAATAAGAACAGCTAAGTCTCGTAGACTGCGATGGGCAGGACATGTTGCGCGTATGGGTAATGAAAGACTTGCATGGAAACTTCTTGTAGGAAAGCCAGAGGGAAAACGCCCAGTTGGTAGACCAAGAATGAGGTGGGAGAATAACATTAACTATGATTTGAGGGAAGTAGATTATACAGGGAATGATTGGAAAGCATTAGCTCAGGATAGGGATGTATGGAGAGCTTATGTCCGCGCGGCCATGAACCTGCAGGTTCGATAGTGCCAATGAGTAAGTAAGTATAATGAATCTGCATTATCTAATATATAACAACGAATGTTTGTTTTTTGGTTTGTTTGTTCGTACTTTATGCGCGGCCATACCGTTGATCCGATTGTGAAGGGGCTTTTTGCAAAATGTTTAGGAGATTTCCGGGATGAACATAGGCTATAAGAGAGTTGTAATACTCAACTCCTACACCCTCAAAAATTGCCCTTTGTAGTGGAAAGCGTGAAAAAAGTAGCTATTTGGATGTTTAAATGGCTTACGCTGCCTAAACCATAACAAACACACAAAATGAATGTTCACAGAATTGAATATCTCAAAAAGCTCTACAAAAAGATCCGCGACAGCATATGTTTATTTTTTACGGATAACTCACAATAACCATTTTTGTTATTCATTGATGCCAAGAAGATCGTACAGTAGATTCCTGTGCAAGCATAGCAGCACATGCTGGGTATTATTTACGGATGACTCACAATAGCGAGTTTGGTCTTTTAGCTCATTTATGCCAAGACGATCGAGATAAGTAGATTCCCGGAAACACCGGGTAATCAGCACGGGGAATCTTAAAAAATTACGATAGGCCTATACATTTATAATTATTTTTCATTTCACTTATTCGACTAATCATAAAAAGTACATTACTTTTTGTCTTTCAGCTCATTTATGGAAAGAATATTGGGATGAGTAGATTCCCGGACAACGCCGGGTAAACAGCACGGGGTATTTAAAAACATTACGATATAAATTTCTCCTCTACTTATTTAACTAAACATAAAACACATTAATTTTCGTATTTCAGCTCATTTATGTCAAGAAAATCCGGATAAGTAGATTCCCAGGCAAAGCCGGGTAATCAGCACGGGGTATCTAAAAATATAAATTTATAATTATTTTTCCTTTCACTTATTCAACTAAACATAAAAGCACATTTATTTTCATTTATTTAGGCGTAGCAGCGCACGTCGGGTATTAGCTATTTGTTAATAGTTATTTCATCTGTTATTGATTTTACCTGAGCCCAAAGAGATTCAACAGTGAAAGTTATAACTATACAGCCGGCTTAGAAATCGGTCCAAACTAAGATCGGAATACATAACCTCACATTTGGTAAATATTAAACATTATAATTATTTATAGCTTCTGATCTATAGTCGCTAAATAGTCACTACAAATGCAACGCGAATAGACAAAATCACTCGCGATTTTGTCGCTTGTGTTTTTTTTTCAGAAAAAACGCAACCTCTTGATATATTACTGCTGATAATCTCCGTTAAGATTTCAATTTTATTTCTACAAGCAATTGTGAGTGTAGTATAGGAGTTACAGAATCCGTTAAGATTTCAATTTTATTTCTACAAGCAAATGTGAGTGTAGTATAGGAGTTACAGAATCCGATAAGATTTCAATTTTATTTCTACAAGCAATTGTGAGTGTAGTATAGGAGTTACAGAATCCGTTAAGATTTCAATTTTATTGTGAGTGTAGTAGCCTATAGGAGTTACAGAATCCGTTAAGATTTCAATTTTATTTCTACAAGCAAATGTGAGTGTAGTATAGGAGTTACAGAATCCGTTAAGATTTCAATTTTATTTCTACAAGCAATTGTGAGTGTAGTATAGGAGTTACAGAATCCGTTAAGATTTCAATTTTATTTCTACAAGCAATTGTGAGTGTAGTATAGGAGTTACAGAATCCGTTAAGATTTCAATTTTATTTCTACAAGCAATTGTAAGTGTAGTATAGGAGTTACAGAATCCGTTAAGATTTCAATTTTATTTCTACAAGCAATTGTGAGTGTAGTATAGGAGTTACAGAATCCGTTAAGATTTCAATTTTATTTCTACAAGCAATTGTGAGTGTAGTATAGGAGTTACAGAATCCGTTAAGATTTCAATTTTATTTCTACAAGCAATTGTGAGTGTAGTATAGGAGTTACAGAATCCGTTAAGATTTCAATTTTATTTCTACAAGCAATTGTGAGTGTAGTATAGGAGTTACAGAATCCGTTAAGATTTCAATTTTATTTCTACAAGCAATTGTGAGTGTAGTATAGGAGTTACAGAATCCGTTAAGATTTCAATTTTATTTCTACAAGCAATTGTGAGTGTAGTATAGGAGTTACAGAATCCGTTAAGATTTCAATTTTATTTCTACAAGCAATTGTGAGTGTAGTATAGGAGTTACAGAATCCGTTAAGATTTCAATTTTATTTCTACAAGCAATTGTGAGTGTAGTATAGGAGTTACAGAATCCGTTAAGATTTCAATTTTATTTCTACAAGCAATTGTGAGTGTAGTATAGGAGTTACAGAATCCGTTAAGATTTCAATTTATTTCTACAAGCAATTGTGAGTGTAGTATAGGAGTTACAGAATCCGTTAAGATTTCAATTTTATTTCTACAAGCAATTGTGAGTGTAGTATAGGAGTTACAGAATCCGTTAAGATTTCAATTTTATTTCTACAAGCAATTGTGAGTGTAGTATAGGAGTTACAGAATCCGTTAAGATTTCAATTTTATTTCTACAAGCAAATATGAGTGTAGTATAGGAGTTACAGAACAAGCAATTGTGAGTGTAGTATAGGAGTTACAAAATGTACATTTTGAGTAGTTTTATGTATAATAAACTTCAGTCATAATTGTACAAATAAAGGTAACTCATTTAACAGCTAATCATCGTCTTAAATCCTTTCAAAAAACGTTAAACTGAAAATATATAAAACTGTTATTCTCCCAGTTATGCTATATAGATGCGAAATATGAACTCTTGCTTTAAGGAAGGAAAGACGATTACGAGTATTTGAGAATAAAGTTCGTAGGAAGATTTTTGGACCAAAGAGAGATGAACAGAGAAAACTGCATTTACAGTGAGCTACATGGTCTTTATATGAACTTACATTTTGAAGAAAAACATACAAGTTTTTATGAATTAAATCAAATGATGGTAATGACTTCAAAATTACTTTATTTTAAATTTATAATAAAATTGGTAAAGGTTTGATCTTCTTCTTCTTCTTCTTCTTCTTCTTCTTCTTCACTTCACGGGCTAGGCAAATTGCCTGTTCCCCTCACAATTGTTCTGTCCATCTTTTCACTGGCCTTCCTACATTCCTTGAACCTCTTGGCTTGTAGTTGAATGCTGCTCTTGGTAATCTTGATGCATTCATTCTTTCCACGCGTGTAAACCATTTCTCTCTATATTCTCTGATTTTCTCATTCAATGGATACATACTTAACTTAAGTCATCATCCATTAAATCCGTCCGGCTGAACTCTGTGAGAGAGATGAGTTTGGTCGGGTTACCAGCCCAGACGCACAACCATATTCCTAGTGGATCGGGGATTTATTTCGGAGGATTCCTTCTCCTAGACGGGTTGCTAACCAAAGCTTTGGAGTCCCATCTATCCCTTGGCTTGCAGGTTTCCTCTTCCGCCTTCTTTACAGTTGAGAACAATTTTCTTCATCCGCTTCTAAAGCCGTTGAGGTATCCCGCGTTGGAGCTAGTTCGCTTCCCTTCTCCACTTACTAGATAGCAAGTTAGTTAAAAACCAGACTTCCTTATCTAGTCGTCTGGCTCATTAGGTACTGAGCCCCTCCACCACGACAAGGTCTAGCCCATGGGGGGGTAAAGGTTTGATAATGAGATAAAATATGTCTCTACTGAATTTATTTAATATTAATATCGGTTGAAGTAACATAACTAAAAATAGAGTAATCGATGCAGGCAGCTTAAAAAACGAAATAATTGTGTATTGATGAAAAACTAGAATAATATAATGGGAATACAACAAAATTTAAAAAAAACTTTAGAATAATAGAAATAAGATACACTAAATTAACTTCAGTCCACCGTTGTAATCTCGAGGTAGCGTGCTGCCTTATTACTCAGTGGGCCCGGGTTCGATCCCTGGTCGGGACAAAGTTTCCCGGGTGAGTTTTTTCGTTTTTTTTTCTTCGCCTGTAAGATAAATGTCAGGAAATTTTAAGGCCTAAACGGTCCCCGAACACCATCCGGCCATCATTACCATCACCACCATCATCAACTCTCATACCATCGGAGTAGCGTAACCCCACCTACCAGGCGCTCCACTCTCAGAAGTGGGTTACTTGTACGCCATGCCAGGAGAGAGCACCAGAAATACCGAAATGACAACCTGACACATAATTGAAGAAAAAAAAACTTGGGTCATGAAAGTAGGCCTAGAGTACGGCTGGTAACGATGACGTAATGTTTTGTTCTGTCATTCGTGTTCTCTTATATTGTACCTATTTATTGAAATATCTAAACTGTCGGTAGGACCCCAGAAACATGCAGAGCTGCATGGCAAAACTTTTGGTTAATTTAACTCATTTTTTGGGGGACTCCCAAAACTTTTTTTTTTAATGCCCCAGGTTGTCCATTTGGACATTCCTTGGTGTTCTCTGCTGGCATGGCGTACTAGTAAACCCACTTCTGAGGTTGGGGCGCCAGGAAGGCGGGGTTACGCTGCCCCGATGATGTGAGAGTTGGTGATGATGGTAATGATGCCACAGGAGAGGCCTTAAACTAAACTTAAGTTAATTAGGTGAATATGATGTTGATGGCCAGATGATGTTCGGGGACGGTTTGGGCCTTAAAATTTGCTGACAATCTTACAGGTGAGAAAAAACCTATAAAACTTCACCCAGGAAACTTGTCCCTACCGGGATCCAACCCGGGCCCACTGCGTGACAAGGCAGCAGGCTACCTTGAGACCACAGCGTTGAACACACTCCCAAATCTAACAAGGCAGCAAAAAGTTGTTTCTTATAATACTATCGTATGCTGCTATAAAATCCATACAATTGAGGATACTGACATCTCAGACATATTTTATTATTTTTATTATACTAACACCCGGCGTGCGTTGCTACTCCTAAATAAATACTAATGTGTTTTTACCACCAGCCGTGTGCTGTTATGATTGCCCGGGAATTTTCTTGGCATCAATAAAAGACAAAAATGGTTATTGTGAGTTATCCGTAAAAGATAAACATATGTTGTCGCGGACTTTTTTGTATAGTTTTTTTTTTGAGATATTCAATTCTGTGTACATTCATTTGGAGTATTTGTTATGGTTTAGGTAGCGTAAGCCATTTAAGAGTCAAAATAGGGACTTTATTTCACGTTTTTCACTACATTTGCAACTGCTCCATCACAATCGGATGAACGATATGGCAGCGCATAAAATACAAACAAGCAAACAAACATACAGACATACAAACAAACAATCAAACATTATTTTTTTTATATTAGATATTAGATAGCAAGACCATCTTCGCTAGGTTTGCCGTACAGGCCACATGGCCTAAAACGAATTTGTTCATCATGATGATGATGAGATATTAGATACATGGCCTTTTTGGGAAGCCAGATGTAATAAGAACAGTTAAGTCTCATAGACTGCGATGAACAGGACATGTGGCACGAATGGGGAATGAAAGATGAGCATATAAGTTCTGGTAGGAAAACGAGGGGGAAAACGCACCGTTGGTAGACCAAGAATGAGGTGGGAGAATACATTAACTATGATTTGAGGGAAGTATTATACAGGGAATGATTGGAAAACATTAGCTCAGGATGGGGATGTTTGAAGAGCTTATGTCCGCGCGGCCATGAATCTACGGGTTCGATAGTGCCAGTGCATTAGTTAGTTTATAGTAACCTTAACGGTGCATCATAATGTTTATTAATTCGATTGATTTCAACTGGTGGCAAATTCTAACAACGGGAAAGAGAGAGAGATTTTTATAACAGGTCCCAATATGATATTTTAAAGATACGGAAGTAATCATAGAATAATAAATAATCTTTCAACAAAAGCAACGAATTTATGTTATTTCCAGTTCGCGTAAAATAACTTGAAAAATGCTTAATCCGTGGGAAACGTAAGTTTTGTAGAATTCCTGTTATTTCCGCACAAAAACCGCTATAAATTTCTCATTCCCAAGAGTAGTAGTCATCATATCTGCAGTATTTAGCATCATACACCTGCTGGGGTCTCGCTTCCAGAACATTATTCACGCCGTGACTCTTGTTTTGAAACCTAGATGCGTGACACAAAGAGAAGAAATCCCACGTAATTTGTGTGACAGAGAAGGTCGTGCAGTACAAGGGCAGTGTATATTATTTCTAGTTATTGTATCATGTTACCACGGAGCTGCCTCATCTCTCATTAGGACTACAGTATGGTACATAATATCAAATTATAAGCTGTATAAGTTAATAGCTAATACCCGGGGTGCGCTGCTACGCCTAAATAAATCAAATTGTGCTTTTATTGCTTACATGAATAAGTACAAAGAAAAATAATTATACATTTTAATGTAATTATTTTAGATACCCCGTGCTGATTATCCGGCGAACGTCTTGGCATAAATGAGCTAAAAGACAAAAATGGTTATTGTGAGTTATCCGTAAAAGAATACCCGCCGTGCGCTGCTACGCTTGCCCGGGAATCTACTCCTCTCGATCTTCTTGGCATCAATGAGCTGAAAGACAAAAATGGTTATTGTGAGTTATCCATAAAAGATACAGACATATGCTGTCGGGGTCTTTTTTGTAGAATGTTTTTAGGCATTCAATTATGTGTACATTAAATTGCTGTATTAGTTATGGTTTAGGCAGCGTAAACCATTTAAACGTACAAAGAGCGACTTCTTTAGTGCACCGATGCCCCCCCTTTTTTTAGCTCCGGTTCTATAGTGCGTTGGGTAATAGGCCTATGTTATATAGGGCAGGCAATACTTCACACTTCACCATGAAGCGATGTTTTTATAAACAGGCGAATAAATCTTTGCCTAATTCTTAAAAATAATTTACCAAATTAAATATAAATTAATTCCTTATATACTAATTTAATCATTATTACTTTTAATACTATAATAATTAAAACATTATAGTAAAACTTCAAAATTAAAAAAAAAGTGAAATATTTTAAGTAAAATTATGACATACTTAAATCATTAACCAACTATACGTTAACTATACCAGAAAAATATCTAAATGATGGAAATGAGACCGTACAATTTGGCCGAGTAGTTTTTTGAGTCCATAAAGGACAGTCAGACAGACAGATAAACAGATTCAACTGATGTTTATATATAGGGCCTATAAAGACTATAATAGCGTCTTCATCAGCAGCAGTATCATCATCATCATCATAGTACATTCACGAATTTAGGCCATTTGTTGACCTGTTTCGGTCTCAAGAGAAACACCATCCAGAAGTCTTTTGAGTGGACGTCCTGGTCTTCTTCTTCCTGCAGGTTGATATCTTAACATTTGTTTGGGTATTCTGTGATCTTCCATTCGATGAACATGTTGTATCCATCTTGGCTTATAATCATAAATTTTGTCTTCTAAAGATTCCATGTGTAATTCTTCTAAGATGTCTTCATTTTTTTTGTGATCTAGTAGTGAGTATCCTGCAGTCCTCCGAAGATATCTCATTTCAGTAGATCTAAGTCTCTGTATATCCTTCTGTTTCAACGTCCATACTTCGCTACCATACAAAAGAGTTGGAAGAGCCAGTGTTTTATACACTTTTAATCTTGAATGCTTTTGGACTAACTGTGGCTTGAAGATAGAATTTATTAACCCTAAAATTCTTAAAAATTTAGATATTTTTGCATTTACATCCTTTTCTTCTTCATATGAGATATTGCATCCTAGATATGTAAAATTATTCACCTGCTCCAAAATTTTATTGTCCAGTACAATTTTACTTCTGACAGGATCTACACCTTGAAATGCCATAATTTTTGTTTTTTCTGTAGATATCTTCAAACCATATTCTTCTGTAATTTTGTTAAGTTCATACAGACCATTCTGTAGATTACCTTCGGAATTTGCTATTATTATTTGGTCATCTGCAAACAGTATGGTGTTTAATTTTCTATTTCAGCAGCAGTATCAAGGATTAAATCTAGCGGTCTGTTCCGACTTCATGTTAGAATTGGTATATGCATCTTTTACTGGGTCTTCCTAAATTTCTTTGTCCTTCTGGTGTGTATAGAAGAATCTGTTGTTATCCATTCTATTGATGTGGTCCATCCATTCAACTCTGTATTGTGCATTCCGATCTAATATCTTGAATATATTTAATTCTAGTCGTATATCTTCATTTCGTTTCCGATCTGCTATCGCATAGCAAGCCATTCCCCTCAAAAACCTCATTTCTGAAGTTTCTATTCTTCGCTCCTGGTTTTTAGTAAGGACCCAGTGTTCCGATCTATATAGTAGTGTTGGAATCGCCATTGTTTTGTAAAATTTTAAGAGTGTCTCATTTCTACAATATCTTCTTTTACAATATTTTTTTCTGCAATAATTACAATAGTTAAAAACTCAATATATTCCTATGCGTAGGCATATGTTTCAAGAAACACTTGGTGTGTTTTGAGTTAATGACATTTTTAAAACTTAATCATTGATAAATATGTATTTTCGGTTATAAAAGTAAATAGCCCAGTCACATACAATTTTAAAGATTCGAATATTACAAGAACAACCTGAATTTTACAGTAGGCCTGTAGCCCCTTAAAAATTGACTATATATAAAATATAAGTAACTATCAATCTAGTGGAAGTTACGCTGAGTACTTTTTCTTTTTTACATTTTATTATGTATTTTTTCAGTAACTACTATATATAACTAATTTAACTCACTGCTCGCTGGAGCCTGGAGATTCATGGTCATACTTTCTCTGTAGGAGAGGATGGGGCAAGTAAATCAGAGAGGGCAAAAGCGTCCATCCCTCAAATAAATCTAGTAATATATACGGCCTATATATTATATTAAGTCCACCGCTGTGGTCTCGAGGTAGCGTGCTGCCTTGACACGCAGCGGGCCCGGGTTCGATCCCCGATCGGGGCAGTTTTTCTGGGTGAGGTTTTTATCGGGGTTTTTCCTCATCTGTAAGACAAAATCAGGAAAACTTTAAGGCCCAAACGGTCCCCAAAATCATATGGCCATCATCATCATCATCATTATCATTATTATCATCATCATCCTTCACCGGTGTGGAAAGCAACGGGAAGCTACCACACTTACAATTCCCTAGTAAAGCTGCAAGCATAGCATGAAAATGCTATGATTACAGTGAAGGACCTGCCTTCGGGCAGAATTACTATGGATGGATGGATATTATATTAACACCTTCCGCGAGGCTAGGATTTAGTGTGACATAGTCTTCCAACGTATCAACCACGGGTTGTGACATTTCGCTTTAATTTCAAGATTCAGGAAGCAAGTCGCTGTTTTTTTTTTTTTACTAATTTTGATGTAAGTTTAGTAAAAGGCTTGGTGACAGGATTGACAATTGTTGGTAATTATTTCATATATGTTAGTAGGTGTCAATGGCGTGCATTCAACCCCAGCTACCTCAGCACTGCTGGGGTAATTAGTATATTCATAATTTTGCATTAAAATAAAATAATATATTTGCAATAGCATTCAAATGCATTACGAGTGAACATTACAATTTAATTTCCCCGCGGCGCCAGCAGACAAACCGCATTCAGATTGACGGAGCCTTCTGTATTCACATTATGTTACTCTGCGTTTACGTTATCTCTACTAACACATTTCACATGAATTGACGCATGCGCAAATCATATATTTGGATGTGTGGCTACTACCAACAGTAGACGGGCTTCTGCTTAAAGACATGGGTTTTCTAGTTGTTACCAGCTAACTGGGTCTGGCTACGTCACAATTCGAATTAGAAATGTACAAGTTGATCGATAACCATGAAATGAGGTTTCGACCTACCGATTCATGAAGCCTTCCTTTCACGTTATTGGCTGATGCGAAACGAGAAACGTTGTTGGCTGATTTGGGAAGAGAAATAAATAGATAATACATATATCTTATGTCTTTCGGGCTAAATGGCCGTGGTCGAGTTATATTAACACTCAAGTTTCGTCTACTACTGCGGTAGATATCCTCAGGAGATTCTGCGTGGTTTATAACCTCCTAACTCTTAAAATGTCGGCTGCAGATATGAATCAAGACACCTGCTGTGAAAGTCTACAATTTTACATATATTGATAATTTTTAAAATTAATATAAAATTATGGAATATTCACCTGAAAGGTTCGTCTCCTCAACTTCCAATTTAACAATAAACTATTTATTCAAGAAGACGGGATCCCGATGGGGAGTCCTACATCTGGAATAATGGCAGAAATCTTCCTACAAGAACTGGAAAATAAACATTTTGAGGAACTAATACACAAATTCAACATAAAACTAATAATACGATATGTCGATAACGTACTAGTAATATATGACAATGAAAACAGAAAAGAAAAATAAATACTACAAGACTTAAACAACATGCATGAAAAAATCACTTTCACCGAAGAAATAGAAGTTAATAACAGCATAAACTACTTAGATTTGTCTATAACCAAAAATCTACACAACAATAAACTAGAAATCGGTATCTACCGGAAACCCACAAACAATGCTCCGGCCATAAACAAAAATTCTACACACCCTTTTCAACAGAAAATTAGTACATTTAATAGCTTAGTCAGTAGAATGTTGAAACTCCCATTAAGCAAAGACAATTATATCCAAGAACTCAACTACATTAAGTATATGGCAAAAACCAATGGCTATAATGAAGAATTCATAGATAAGCTCGTAAAAAAACAAAAAAGGAAGAACAACATAACCAACATAACTAAACTAGAAAAAGAATCTGACAACAACAAGAAAACGTGTATAACACTTACATACACAGGAAAAGAAACGACAAAATTAGCCAATGCACTAAAGAAAGCCGATAAAAACGTAAAAATAGCCTACAGAACCAATAACAAATTAAACAACATAATAAACAATAACATTGAAGAAAATAACATTTTCAACAGCAAAGGAGTTTATAAACTGACATGTAAGGACTGCAACAAATTTTATATAGGAAGGACAAACAGAAGTTTTAACATCAGATTCAAAGAACATTTTCGAGACTTCATTCACGCAGAAGGGAAATCAAGCTATGCAAAACACGTTATCCATGAAGGACATCGCATGTTAAATATTGAAAACACCCTAACAGTAATGCACAGAGAAAATAATCCAGCGAAGATAAAGGTACTCGAGGAGATGGAAATCATGAAAGCAGCTCACGACAGCCTGATAAACGAAAACGAACCCAATACATGCAACCCCCTCTACCAGATCTCCAGTTTTGAATCCTGCCGACGATGGGACAAGTCCCGAAAGCTCTACAGTTATATGATTAATTAAGTTGAGGAGACGGACCTTTCAGGTGAATATTCCATAAGTTTATATTAATTTTGAATAATACCTCAACGGAACACATCATGAATATTATAAAAGTAGATAATTTTTTAATTCATAATATTTAATTTATGCATTGAATTTTTACAGAACACAACCTATATAAAACCAAATTATGTGGTACGCTTTGTTCTTCTTCTTCTTCCTTCCAAATATTAGGCCAAGGCCTGTTACGATCCTATAGAAAATTTTCCCTCCAGCGTTTCATAGGACGGCCTTCCGGGAAATTCTCGTATAAGATTTGAAAGCATAATAATAGTCCCTTCGATTGGTTGCTGGCCAAAGGAAGGCAAGACCAGTGATGGGGCTGCCATCTTATAGCCTCTGGTCAGGCTTTTCTGGAGAAGAAAAGAAAATAAAGGAAAGAAGAAATGGAAGAAAGGAAAGACTCCCTAGCCCTCGGATGCCCTAATAGCGTCGGGGTCGAAAAAACAAGAGTTAACCAAGAGAGGTTTGATAGTAAAGTTAAAAGAGTGCAAAACACAAGTAAGTGGAAGAAATGTTAGTATAGCGATTTATTAATTTAAGAGACTTCATTTAATATTATACACCGAATAACAACAATTGAATGATTCATTAGTGAAAACCGACACTTGAAGTTATGTAACATTTATTCAAATGCGTTATTAATTTTTCACAAGTTTTGGTTAAAGTGTTACTGATAAATGTGACCTTTCCACGAGAAAAATGACCTCGTACAACAAGATAAACCAACTCCAGATTTACTATATCTATAAAAAAAACAGCAAATTTTACAACGCATTTTACTTGATGGAAGTATGGTAAACATTCATGGTTATCTGGCAGTAAACAATTTAATGCATTATTTTGTTGTTACTGTTTATTATTCGAATAGAATAGAATAGATTTATTTAGCCTGGTGGAGTTAAGGCCATGCGGCCTTGCGGTCAAGACAGATAGACTGGTTTCACGAAATCATGTACTGTAGGCCTATATTAATTTTGGAAGTTAACAAAAGCAGTTTTCATGATCAAACTATTTGCCATATTACGGAATAGAGAAACATACAATGTTATGGTATGATAAGAAAAATAAATGGCTGGACGGGATTCGTACCCGGAACTCAGAGTTCCGGGTTCGAATCCCGTCCAGGCATTTATTTTTCTTATCATACCATATTAAGCTTGCATTGCTCAATGTTAAACATTTAATTATACAATGTCATGTTGGCTTCCTTTTGCAGAATTAATGAACTGTTCATACATGAGTATAAAATTTCTTAAAATGTTCAATATTTATACCATACGGTTATGACAGGTTTGTAGAAACGTATTTACAATAATAAATGCCCTGTACTGAACATGTTTCAACAGAGTCAGTCCTGGTAGACTTAGGAGTTACCATTCTCGACTGTGGTTCCAAAGTTCGCGGGTTCAAACTTAACCGAGGTCGGTTAGATGTTTCAAGGTCCTTTCGAATGGAAATAAAGCCGAGGGTTCTGTATCGTAGATTAACGGCACGCAAAAGAACTTCAAGCCTGAAAAAAGAGAAAAGAGACATTTGAGCAAAATTTCTTCGCCTTTCCACTCCCTCGTTTAAATTGCGATGCTAATGAGTGTAATGACCTTAGCTGTTAAAGTGTGCTGTTAAGTAATAGTCCTAATAGTATCCTACCATTTTGCAATACAAGTTATTATAAGTGTAATAGGCCTATATATTTTCATCGTACAGCTGAGGAGTATCCTACCATTTTGCAATACAAGTTATTATAAGTGTAATAGGCCTATATATTTTCATCGTACAGCTGAGGAGTATCCTACCATTTTGCAATACAAGTTATTATAAGTGTAATAGGCCTATATATTTTCATCGTACAGCTGAGGAGTATCCTACCATTTTGCAATACAAGTTATTATAAGTGTAATAGGCCTATATATTTTCATCGTACAGCTGAAGATTATCCTACCATTTTGCAATACAAGTTATTATAAGTGTAATAGGCCTATATATTTTCATCGTACAGCTGAGGAGTATCCTACCATTTTGCAATACAAGTTATTATAAGTGTAATAGGCCTATATATTTTCATCGTACAGCTGAGGAGTATCCTACCATTTTGCAATACAAGTTATTATAAGTGTAATAGGCCTATATATTTTCATCGTACAGCTGAGGAGTATCCTACCATTTTGCAATACAAGTTATTATAAGTGTAATAGGCCTATATATTTTCATCGTACAGCTGAGGAGTATCCTACCATTTTGCAATACAAGTTATTATAAGTGTAATAGGCCTATATATTTTCATCGTACAGCTGAGGAGTATCCTACCATTTTGCAATACAAGTTATTATAAGTGTAATAGGCCTATATATTTTCATCGTACAGCTGAGGAGTATCCTACCATTTTGCAATACAAGTTATTATAAGTGTAATAGGCCTATATATTTTCATCGTACAGCTGAGGAGTATCCTACCATTTTGCAATACAAGTTATTATAAGTGTAATAGGCCTATATATTTTCATCGTACAGCTGAGGTACCTGCTGTGACACCGCACGCCACTTGTACGTGGTGAAACATATTGTTTTAGCTATCACCTGGAAGCTTGGCGACAATCCACATCTTCTTGCCTCATTCGTGGGTCCGAAAGAATTTTACAGTGTTGTGTGAGGCAAATGCAACCATATGGATTCACTCCCCCCCCCCCACCCGTTCTTCAAATGGGTAGCTCTCCCTACATCGCTAAAATTTACGTCGGGAAATGAACAAATAAAAACATTTTGTAAGATTATATTTATTTTTGGCACCTTTACTTCTTTATTTACTTTTCCCTTTCAATTGATATTCATGTTTGCTTGTTTAAATGGGTAACATATTCTAATTTGTAGAAGCCAAAGCTCGTTAAACTTTTATTTATGTTAATTAACGCTTTTTGCAGCAATATTAAAGATATTTATAATATTCATCTTAAGTTAAGTGTTAATGAACTCTCTTGCCCCACCGAATGGGGCAAATGCGTACATTTTGGAGTTTTAGTAGACTATTACTATTTTTTAAATTACTTTGTTACTTACATATAACAGGAGGAATTAGACAAGGTTG
Organism: Diploptera punctata; assembly: GCA_030220185.1. Lineage (NCBI taxonomy): Eukaryota > Metazoa > Arthropoda > Insecta > Blattodea > Blaberidae > Diploptera > Diploptera punctata. Next base: position 85,644 of record JASPKZ010000597.1, on the reverse strand, counting down.
TCCACTATCAACCAAGCTTTTTAACATTTATTTCGATGACATGATAAGATCATGGAAGCAAATGACGATTGGGGGAATTAACTTAGGAAATACAGTAATAAAAACAGTAGCCTTTGCAGATGACCAGGATTTAATAGCAAAAACAGAAGACGAACTACAAAGAATGCTACATAAACTAAATGAAAAGTATCAAAAAATACAACATGGAAATATCCTCACAAAAACCAAAAACAATGGCCTTCAAGGGTGCTCATCCAGTTCGGACAAAGATAATATTAGAAAATAAACCAATAGAACAAGTAGTAAGATATAACTTCCTAGGTTGCGAAATATCATACACAGCAGAAACGGATATAAATAACAAAATTAATAAGTTTAATTATATAACAGGAACACTAAAAAGAACTTTAAAAAATAAAGCCAGAAAAGACTCTATAATGAAATTATACAAGACAATGGCAGTGCCTATTATTACTTATGGATCCGAAACATGGACAGTGACAACACAACAATCTGCCAGGATACAAGCTGCTGAAATGAGATTCCTCAGACCAATAGCAGGATATCAAAGAACAGACAAAAAACATAACAACAGAATAAGACAACAACTAAAAATAGAGGAATTAAACACAACAATAGAGAAATACAGAACAAACTGGAAAGACCACTTGGCAAGGATGACTGAGAATAGAATACCAAAAGCAGCATACAATTATTCACCACGAGGAAGAAGAAGTTTGGGAAGATCAAGGAAAAGATGGAAAGACCAGCAATTTGGAGCAGGAACAGGCTAGTAAATAAGCCTAAACCGTGAAGAAGAAGTAGAAGAAGACTTTGTTACTTATTAATGGCTTAGCCCATTGTTGAGCCATAGCCTCTCCTTTGTCAGGAGTTTATAGACCAAGTTAACTTTTAGTTACCTTATCTGCCCGAAGATGTCGTGAATAGCATGCGGTCAACACACCGACTCAATGAGACATCTAGCAGGCAACCAGGGTATTACTAGGATGTTGAGGTCGGTCAATTTTGCTTAGAGGCCTTTTTATTCAGGCTTAAGGATCATTTACGAGCTTGAAAATATTCAGAATAGTGACCCACGACTTATAGTCTCTCCCGGAGGACTTTGCTCCTAGGATTTTGCTGTCCTAAAAAGTCCATCGACCCGCGACCCTTTGGACCAAAGGCAAGGATCATAACCACTATTCCACCTCGGCTGACTTATTTTTTAAATACATAATGTAAAATGCATAGAATCTTTTGATAATTTTATTTAGTTCACCAGATCTTAACTGTGACATGTGACATTCCCAATACAGTATTTTACATTTTACATGCTAAGTAAGAGAAAAGTAGTCTCATTTGCTACATCGATATCGTGAGCTGTTTTCCAATCACTCGCCTCCCTCCAACCATGACAATTTTATTCTCCCATCTTAACTACTATATGCAAGTAAGTATTTAAAAAACATGCTGAGAAGTTTTACAATTTAGAGACCAAATACCAGCGGAATACACTAAAATATTATAATGATATTGTGAAAAGAAAAATTAATGTCTGAACCAGGTGTCGAACCGTGGACCTCTCCTCCGTACACTAAAATAACTAAACGTTTTCAACATTTTATTTATAGATCTATAGAAATTGGCTTTGGTTATTAGGCATCGATTAATGAAAAGAGAACCTAAAAAAAAATGTTTATTTAATGTGTATCGAAACACTCCCTCATAGTACACCCCAAGGGCTACACTTACCAACCGTGCAACGCCAAGAGGTACTGCTCGGGACCCAGCTCCGTGTGTCTGAAAGGAATTTGCTGACTCAGCTGTAGCATAGAAGTGTACCTCCTCCCACTCCCCACACTTCTCCCCGCAAACACACAGAGCTTGGTCTCGAGCTGTACCTTTTCCTTTTCTTGCTTTAACTAAGAAATCAAGGGATACAGTTGACTCAAGACTTAAATATTTATTCATACGTGATATTTTAAAGTGTAAACATAGTGAATGTTTTTAAATGCCCCAGGTTGCTTTCGACATCCCTGGTGTTCTCTTCTGGCACGGCGTATATTGTAACCCACTTCTGAGGTTGGGGCGCCTGGAAGGCGGGGTTGCGTTTCCCCGATGATATGATGGATGATGATGATGATGATGATGATGATGATAGTGGTGCCCAGGAGAGTCTCTAATTATAAGCTTAATCTAAGATGAATATGAATGACCAAGATTGCGATGACCATATGATTTCAGGGACGTTTGGGCCTTAAAGTTTTCCTGACATACAGGTGAGGAAAAACCCCGATAAAAAACCTCACACAAAAAAACTGTCCAGACCGGGGATCGAACCCGGGCCCGCTGGGTAACAAGGCAGCACGCTACCTCAAGACCACAGCTGTGGACAGATAGTGAAAACCAAACACTATTTATGTCGTCCCAATTTTTTTAAAGATTACACTGGGGAACAAAAAAATATTTTTTTCTTGGTGCCTGAAATTTTTCACCTGATTCTGGGTATTTCGGCACTGCTGATTCCAAAAATGTCATCCATTTTGTTGCAGCAGCTCTAGTTTGCAAGATATTGATGATACTGCTCTTATGTACCACCATTGTAAATCGATTGTTTGCATAATACTAATTGATTTAATCCAAGTTATATTCATGTTGTTGTTGCCGTTTGCATATGTAATTTTACTAATTTGACAATTGTTTATCCTTTTTCTAGACTGACATGGCTTCAACACGAAGAAAATGTGTGAATAATCCTGATGTGTTTTGTTTCATCTGTGGGGAGTACACATTCACTCAACAAAGAAAACCTATAACTGACTTTGTAAGAAGAGCTTATTTGGCCTATTTCAAAGTACAACTGGGAGATCAAGATAAGCCTTGGGCACCTCACATTGTATGTAAAACGTGCACAGAGCATCTACGACAATGGACAAATGGGAAACGGAAATGCTTGAAATTTGGGGAACCAATGATCTGGCGAGAACAAATTAACCATAGTGATGACTGCTATTTTTGTTCAGTCAATGTAAAGGGCATCAATAGCAAAAACCGGAATAGATGGGTATATCCCAATCTACGCTCCGCAAGACGCCCTGTTCCACATTCAGAGGAGATACCTGTTCCCAATTTTTACCAGTCTTCCAGAGTCACCAGAAGAAGAGGATGATTCAACTGAAAGCTATTCTGAGGGAAATGACAGCGATTTCCCAGGACCTTCATCAGTTTCATCCGGTTTTAGTCAAGCGGAACTGAACGACCTCATAAGGGATCTAAGTCTTCCAAAGAAGTCATCTGAGTTGTTAGCTTCCAGGCTGGCAGAGAAACAATGTCTGTTACCGGGAACAAAGGTCACAGTCTATCGCAAAAGAGAAACAGACTTCCTGCCATTCTTCACAGTAGAAAATCAATTTGTTTTTTGTATGAATGTTGAAGGACTGTTAATGAAGCTGGGTGTAAGAAAATACACACCAAGTGAATGGCGGTTATTTATAGATAGCTCCAAACGCAGCCTAAAATGTGTTTCTTTTGCATAATGGGAACATATACAGGTCAATCCCAATTGGTCACTCAGTTTCTATGCGTGAAAATCAACATACAATAGCTACAGTGCTAGAGAAGATCTCTTACCGTGATCACCAATGGGTAATGTGTGTCGATCTCAAGATGGTGAATTTTCTTCTAGGACAACAAGGTGGGTACACCAAATACCCATGCTTTATATGTTTATGGGACTCTAGAGCCAAAGATCAACATTGGGTGAGAAGGCATTGGCCTCTTAGAGAAAGCATGACCGTTGGAGAAAAAAACATCGTTGCAGAACCTTTGGTTGACAGAAACAACATCATCTTGCCACCACTGCATATTAAACTTGGTTTAATGAAACAGTTCATCAAGGCGTTGAATAGAGATGGAACATGTTTTGGCTACATATGTACAAAATTTCCTGCACTGAGTAAGGAAAAAATAAAAGCAGGTATATTGGATGGACCACAAATCCGCCAACTTATTAATGACCATCAATTTCAAGACTCAATGAATGATACTGAAGCAGCCGCATGGTCTTCGTTCTGTATGGTAGTGAAGAATTTCCTTGGAAACTATAAGTCTCCTAATAGTGATGAACTAGTGGAGAATATGCTCACTGCTTTTTGTGCACTAGGTTGTAACATGAGCATCAAATTACACTACCTACACAGTCATTTGGATCGATTTCCAGACAATCTTGGAGATGTAAGTGAGGAACAGGGTGAGCGTTTTCACCAGGAATTAAGTACAATGGAAGAAAGGTATCGTGGACGGTGGGATATACATATGATGGCGGACTACTGTTGGAGCATCCACCGAGAATGTCCAAGATCATTGCATCGGAGGAAATCACAGAAACGGGGATTCTGCGACCTGATGGAGGAAAATTAATGATTCTAACGAGACTAATGTGTAAATAAATTATGGTAGTTATATAGATACAGTTGTTTCATGAAAAAGAAAGTATTTGTTCTTTTGTATTTAATTGTATGCGAGTAATATAGTTGTATATGTGGACCAGTATTTTTGAACTGGTATATAATTTGAATAAACTCTATCTCAAAAACTAGAGCTGATAGGACGAAACTGAAATCATCTTTGGAATCAGTGACCCAAATATACCCATAAATAGGTGAAAACATTAAGGCACCAAAATCACTGTTCCCCAGTGTTATTACGGAAACTAAAAGCCGCCAAATGACCTTTTTTACATACATTCACACATTTATATTTATTTATAAGAATATGTTTGTCCTGTTTAATATGACTATTATTGTAATTTTTTTTGTATTCATATTGTAACATATGTTTGTTCTGGTGAGCGGAAGAGAAGGCCACATGGCCTTAACTCCACAAGGCTAAATAAATCTAAATCTAAATTCTCGATTCAGTAATAATTATATTAACTATAATTAATTACTATTTCGGTCAACTACATGTGAGTTCGTGGTGGACGAAACGAAGCTTGGGCAGGTGTTTTCTCGCGAGTTTTTCTCCCCTTTTCCCTTGGCCCGACATTATCATTCCATTAATTCTGCATACTCATTCCATTTTAATTTCGTTCATTTACCCTTCTGATGGTGCGTCATTCACAGACCTATATATGTATGGGTTCAACTCATCTCTTCCCTCGACCCGACCCTGAGTTGAACACAAGTTGAGGACATTTATTTTATTATTATTATTATTATTATTATTATTATTATTATTATTAGAGCTAGGAATTTTAGGGGCTGCACTTTTTTTTTACTATAATGTTCAAATTAGCTAGTATTGCAAAGAAAACATTAAATAAATGCCCCTAACTGTGTTTTAGTTGCACCTTTTTGCACCTTTATTCAATGCTAGCACCTTTTCTTTAATGAAGCACATTTTGCACCTTTTCAAACCTTTTTTTGTCTCCTTTGGAACATTTTATTACCAGAATAATATATATATATATATATATATATATATATTACGTCTATTCAAATACGATTTCAAGGGTTGGTAACGATATGTGGTATCAGTCCACATCCACATTACTTCCACTTCAGTGCAACCCGTTTAGGCTATTCCTTTTAAAGTAGTTTGCGCCTCATGGACACCACAGTTATGCGAAAGCTATTGTTCAAGCAGGAAGGGTGTTGAGTGCGTGATAATGTTTCAGTTCAAAATAAATAGTTGAATAGTGCGGTCTGCTATTTTCCTGAGTTACCAATATACAGTATGCCGAAACTGAAAGTGAAACTCTATAAATTAAGTGATATTGATAAAAAGTTTAGTGCAGATGGAATTCAGAGTAGGACGGATCTGTTATAAGGTGCATTCTTTGTGATATTTCAATAACAATTAATGAAAAACATTAATGCATTCGTGTTACTCAGCATATAAGTAGTGCAAAACATGTGAAAAATAAGGGAACGACGAAGCAGTAAAGGTGTTTGTAGTGCGACAACAGTTTATTGGCGCGCGGATTGGCTTCATCAAGTTCAATAAATGAAAATGAATTGTTTTAATGATCCAGCACAGACATTTGTGGCATTGTAGTATTCTTCTTTCCAAGCTTAACAAGCCTATTATGAAAGCATATTGGAGAAGGAAGAAATATACTGGGAAGTCTGTCCCCAGATGAGAGTCACCTTACGAAAATCATACCTTCATACCTCTGCAATGAAGAAAATTTAAAAATGATCAGACAAGTAGTAGGTGAAAAATCCAGTATATCTTCGTATTAGATGAAACCACTGATAGACATATGTTCTAAACATTTTAGTAGCACCTCTAAATGGAAACCAAGTGAAACCCATGTTGTTGAAAACCTATTTTCTTTAATATAAGAACAAACATGCGTGATTTTTGTGTCGTTTGTTACTTGTTGTAATTGGTTTTGGTAATCTTTAATTATTATTCTACATGGGAAATTTGCAACTTTTATTTTAAAAAAAATCACACTTTTTTGCACCTTTTCTGCTAAATTAAAGCACCTTTTTTGCACTTTTTCAAACCAAAATGTTTGCACCTAAAATTCCTAGCTTTACTTTTATTATTATTATTATTATTATTATTATTATTATTTTAATTGTTATTATTATTATTATTATTATTATTATATTATTATTATGATTATTATTATTATTATTATTATTATTATTATTATTATTATTATTATTATTATTATTATATCAATTTCATTAATTTGTATGACTATATACTTACAAATTTTTATCGTCATCTTAAACAGTATATTTTAGGTTACTTTTGAAATCCAGAATGGGTTTGAAGCAAGGAGATGCACTGTCTCCTCTACTATTTAATTTGTACTAGATCATGCCATCAAAAATCTTTAGAGAATGAGGAAGGCTTACAACTCAATGGTATTAATAAGCTGTTAGTTTATGCTGATAATGCAGTACTATTGGGCGATAGCGTGGAGATACTAAAGGCCAACACGCACACACTATTGAGTAACACTAAGAAATTGGGACTGGAAGTAAATATCAATAAAAACAAATATAGGTCTAATGGCCATACATAGAAATACATTATATAATGGAAACGGACAGCTAATAGCAAACAAGGGAAATTTTGAGGAAGTGGCTGAATTCAAATACCTAGGAACAATAATCACAAATAGGAATGAGATGCACAAAGAAATTAAACTTGGGCTCAATTCTAGAAATGCGTGCTATTATGCATTGCAGAGACTCTTGATGTCCCAACTCCTTTCAAAAAACGTTAAACTGAATATATATATATATATATATATATATATAACTATTATTTGACCAGTTGTATTATATGGATGCGAAACATGGACTCTTACTTTAAGGGAGGAAAGGAGATTACGAGTATTTGAGAATAAAGTTCTTAGGAAAATGTTTCAGTCCCGCGCCGTAGCCGAGCGGTTAAGGTAGGAAGCCTTGGCGCAGAGCTACGGGACTTGCGCTGGTTCGAGTCTCCATGGGGGAAGAAATTTTCTCATGGTATTTCGGCCAGTATGGGAACGGTGCCCACCCAGCATCGTGAGGCAATTGGTAGCTACAATAAGTAGCGGCTCCAGGTTGAGGAACCAGCTATAACGGCTGGGGGACTCGACATGCTAACCACATGTCACCCCTACACTGGCTGTTGATCATCTACCTCTGTGATTGACACATGTGGATGTGAAGGGCCAGCAGCCGGCTGGTAAAAGGGCAACCGCTGAAAAGTGGAAAGACCCTCAATCGGAGGAAAATGTTTCAACCAAAGAGAGATGAACAGACAGGTGAATGGAGAAGACTACGTAACAGTGAACTACATGGTCTTTATAGGAAGCCAGATATAGGCCTAATGAGATCAATTAAGTCTCGTAGACTGCGATGGGCAGGACATGTGGCACGAATGGGGAATGAAAGAGGTAAACCAGAGGGAAAACGCCCAGTAGGTAGATCAAAAATGAAGTGGGGAGAGTAACATTAACTATGATTGAGGGAGTATATTATACAGAGGATCACTGGAAAACATTGTCTCAGGATAGGGATATATGGAGAGGTTATGTCCACGCGGCCATGAACCTACGGGTTCGATAGTGCCAGTGTGTTAGTTAGTTAGGCTCATTTGAATATGTTCCTATTTCTAAAGGTATTGTTGATTTCTCCAGCGTTGTATAAGTCATATTATATATTAATGTCCGCGAATTCCAAAGGAGGCTATTGTCATGAAAATATATTTTCAGATCTTCACCATCCTATCTAACTGTCACCGAATATGACTATGACCAACATATGGGTATATACATATATATATATATAGATATTATAAATATATTTTTGACATTTGGCAATGAAGGCAAATATGATATGAAAAGAAAAATGAATGCTTGAGTCGGGATTCGAACTCGAGTCTCTAAAGTCTGTACCTTTAGCGCTCTAACCAACTGAGCTACTCAAGAATTCCACATACAAGCATACAATTTTCTTATACATGTAGTATTCTCAATTCACACAAGAGGTAGCTGAAATTGTTCCAAACTGCCATCTCGCGGCTAACGTAACAGTTAAGCAAATTTTTTTAAAGAGAATATAAAAGTAAATATTCTCTTTAAAAAATTTGCTTAACTGTTTACCGTAGCCGCGAGATGGCAGTTGGAACAATTTCAGCTACCTCTTGTGTGAATTGAGAATACTACATGTATAAGAAAATTGGATGAGGGTATTGGAAGGATTGAGTAGCTCAGTGGGTTTAGAGCGCTAAAGGTATCCAGACTTTAGGGACTCGAGTTCGAAATACCGACTCAAAGCATTCATTTTTCTTGTCATATCACATATATATATATATATATATATATGTGTGTGTGTGTGTGTGTATGTGTCCGTTAACACACATCTTATGGTCGCAATTTTTTATTTTATCAGAACCAAACTTGGCATATGGCAATCATTAAAAAAGTAAGATCGAGTTAGTTTAACCAGCAATAAATCGGATCATTCGATGCAGAGTTTCACCTGAAAAAAAAATCGCTGTAGCGGTTGCAATTTACGATTGTTCGCAATGCATCTCCATACGTGCTATTAAAATAAGAGGAGGAAGGTATTCTCTCCACATTTGCGATTATCACAAATGGAGAAAACTACCTAGAATACAAAGACAAATCCTGATATTCATGACAAATCATATCGTTCGGTCTCTATACAGGCACTCACAGTTATAGCAAATGCTCTCCCAATAGAACTGGAACTCAGACTAAGAAATGACATCTGGGCACTAAATCATAACAAGAAGACTACATCAATCTTACCCTAGTTATCGAAAGCAGAAATTCAAAAAAGTGAAGAGGGACTGAAAACCCTAGACATCAAAGTAGGCTCTGGTGGAGATGGAGATTACACTCTCTACACTGATGGGTCAAAAACAGAAGGAGCAGGCCTAGTAGTCTATACAGGAAGAAAGAAGTTTTCTCAAAATCAGCAAAACTGCACCCCGAATGCTCAGTATTTCAAGCCGAGCTGCTCGGAATTCAGATGGCACTAAAATGGATAAAAAAATATACAAAACCTAAACTAAATACGCCATAAACGTTGACTCACAAGCAGCACTGAAAGCAAATCAATAAAGCAAATCAGTCAATCCCATTGTAAGTCAAATCAGGGCAGATCTTCATTACATACAGAGTAACAATCAAGTAAACTTCTATTGGATCCGAGGCCACACTGGACACTCCGGAAACGATAGGGCAGATTTCCTAGCAAAAATACACTCAACGTTTCAAAGAACTCTATTATATGATAGACTACCTATTTCATTTTGTAAACAAAAGCTCCTTCAATACTACACAGACATCTGGAATGCTCTGTACACATCATCACACAAAGGCCACCAAACAAAACTCTTCTTCCCAAACATCCATACCAGGCAAGAAACCGTCCTAAATCCAACTTTCATACTTACACAATTCCTCACAAACCATGGAAAATTCCAACAATACCTACACAGAATTGGAAAAGTAGCCTCACCGAAGTGCCCATGCTCAGAACAGCTATGCATCTTTAACTTCACTGCAAGCTGCAGACTAGCGCACATCAAGAACCCAAATATAGTGCTAAGAAAAGTTATCAAAATACCACAAACAATCAAGTACATAAATGAAATATTCCAGACTGTGAAATAAACCATATTAATTGTAGTCCTTAATTGTAAAACCATATAATGTGTAAACTAAATATCCTGCGATATACCCACAGTGTTAAACGCAGGTTGTAAAACTTGTTTAAATAAAAAAAAATATTTGCGATATTCTACCATTAGAAATCAGGATTAACCTAAAGCCCAAAATTTAAAATTCGCTCTAGTAACCGCCATAAAACACAACAAATGAGAATTTGATTCTGCTCATGTATTAGAAAAAGTAACACAAGTACAAATGAATTTACATATCTTGATAGTATAATACCTGTGAATGGTGGCTCAGATGAAGATGTTGATACCAGAATAAAGAAAGCAAGATATGTTTATATTCAATTGAAATCAATTTGGAGGTCGAAACAAATCTCCTTAAGACTTAAACTAAGATTATTTAATATAAATGTTAAATTATAAAATTATGGAATATTCACCTGAAAGGTCCGTCTCCTCACCTTAATTAATTATTTAACTGTGGCTCTTTCGGGACATGTCCCATCATCGGCAGGATTCAAATCTTATAATAGTTGATAATTTAAATGTGAAATAGATTTTATTTTAAGGTTGTGAAACTTGGAAGGTTACAAAATAAATAGGAAAGAAATTGCAAATCTTTGTAAATCGTTGCCTGAGAAATATCTTGGGTAAATGGTGACCAGAGATTATAACAAACAAAGAACTTTGGATAAAAACGAATCAAAATGAAATTTGTAGAAAATTAGATTTAGAAAATGGTAATGGATTGGTCATCTGTTATGGAGACAGAATGATAACATCACAGAAATTGTATTTCATTGGAACCCCCAAGGATTGAGAAGCGAAGGACAACATAGAGTAATACCATCAGGGATTAAGCTGAACAGGCAGGAATGAGTTGGAATGAAATTAAGGAATTGGAAAACAACAGAATTCGTTTAGTGAGCTTTTATCAAGGCCCTATGCTTCCCAGAGGAGTGACCAGGACTACTACTGCCTGTTTGCTTCGTCGTAATGTATACCATTCAATTAAAATTAACCCTTGAATTGTTAATGAATCCTGTAAGATACATTAATTTAATTTGTTCAATATTTTTAGTAAAGAAATAGAAAAATTAATCAGTAGATATTATCTAAAATTATCGTCAAATTATACAACAATATCCAACAGGTACTCTTATAGTTAAGGTCATGAATTGCTTTCACTATACAATCCGACCTTTTAGATAAGGAGCTGTCCCTAGAATCTTAGTTCTTTCTTCAAATTAAGAAGAAAAAAATATATATATACAACCCTAAATTGTAAACAAAAATATCAATAAATAAGTCAAAAGTACTGGCATTTATTGGTACATATAGAATTAGCTCAAAAATTGTATCTGGAATAACAAAATAATTAGAACAAGTCGCACATTTCCAAATATTTAGGATTTGATATAACGTATCGAGAAAATAAGATCTAGAAAATACAGTAAATAAATTTCAGGCTATTTTGTGGAACCATAAAAAGAATCCTTAGGTCTGAAAACAAGGAAAGATACGAAACTTAAATTATATAAAACAATGGCTGTTCCTTTGTTGTTGTAGGGAAGTGAAAATTGGAGAATGAAATCAAGGGATAAAAGCATGATACAGACTGTCGTAAATGCTGTTTTTAACGTAATGTGAAAGGATGCACAAGAGCCGGATAGAATAAGGAATGAAACTATACGAGAAGAATTAAATATAATATAAAATTGAAGATAAAATCAGCGAAAATAATAAGAAATGGACAGAACACTTAATGAGAATGAACAACGAAAGAATACCAAAAAGAACCTTCCTGTATAATCCCAGAGGAACAAGAGATGTTGGCCGACCACGTAGAAGATGGACTCCACTTTTAACTTCGCCGGAACAGGCTGCATAGCCTAAACCTTGTAGTAAGAAGAAGAGAGTATATACCCTAAAGCAGAAAAATCGGACCATAAATTTGACTTGCTTAGGAATTTGCTTATTTTACGCAAATCCTGCGTGATGGATTTTCTGTGTCCTTTCATCGAACTATATACATATAATGTCTGCATGTATCCCTATCCAGAGAAAATATTTTCCAATAATTTCCTGCATATTTAACTTCCCTCAAATCATGATTAATATTTTTCTCCCACCTCAGTGTTTTCGGAACTCTTCTTTTCTCAATCTTCATCAATGACTTATTAACTGTACTAAAGCACTGCTGTTATCACCTCTATGCTGATGATCTTTAAATTTACCTACATTCACATCCAGTTTCCCTTTAAAACAATTTGACGAAAATGAATGATGACCTCATGTCCATCTTTAACTGGTCTTCAAGTTTCGGTATAAATCTGAATCCTAACAAGTCACAAGTCATTCTAACGGAATAACAAAGACTGCTTACAAACTTTGACATACCTACACTCTCAAACATTACTATAAATAATTTCATTATCCCTTATTCTACATGAATAGATCTTGGACTACATCTCGACGCCAAAATTTAACCTGGCAAACACAAATGAAACACATATGTAAAAAGACTTCCATCTTACATTATCTTAGACGTTTAAAGAATTTTCTCCCAGTTTTATTAAAACAAACCCTTGTGCAGATCTTGTATTGCCACACTTTGAAATGAAATGAAAGCTTGAAAAATAATGAAATATCTAAATAAATCTGAAAATGATACAGCTGATTTAAATAATATACCAGAAGATGAATGGATGAGATATTTAAAAACATTATGGTCTGATCAGAACCCAATAGAACTTAATTAAGACAATTATAATGTCACAAATACAGACCCAATTACAACTGAAGAATTTAATGACATTATGGAGACTTTTAAAAATAGAAAAAACTCCAGGAATAGATTAAATTAATGTCGAATTAATTAAATATGCATCAGACAGAGTTAAAACAAGAATATGTGATATATTTAATATGGCCTATGCTGGTACAATTTACAAATTTCTTAAGAATGGAATATAGCAGTAGTGAAACCAATATTTAAGAAAGGAAATAGGAAAGATTTAAATAAATACATGAGTATATGTCTATTGAATACAGCCTATAAACTTTTTTTGCAAAAATAATAACGAGAAGATTAAACAAATTAACAGAAGTTTGCTGAATGAGAATCAAAATGGATTTAGAAAAGGACGATCATGCGCGGATTGTGTTTCTATAATGAAACAATTAAATCAAAAAAGAAGAGAATTTAATTTGGAAACGCATTTACTGTTTGTGGACTACATTAAAGCGTTCGATAATGTATTAAGTGGAAAACTCTGGACAATAATGACGAGCAAAGGATACCAAAAACATTTGATAAATATGATTAAAACAATGTACAAAGATACAACAATTGCTATAGACAATGGTAATTCCACTAATTTGAAAATAGAAAAAACAAATTTAGGAGTAAGACAGTGCTGTCCTCTCTCGCCGATTTTATTTAATAATATTTAGACGCAGCTGTTACGGAATGGCAAACACAGCTAAGTAAACATTTTAAACTAGGAACTACCATTGTAGACACAATTATGTTTGCAGACGATCAGGTCATATGTGCAGAATCAGAAAAGCAATTACAAAAAGCCACACTACTGCTCAAAAAAACCATGGAGAAATATAATCTCAAGATTCCAACGAAGAAAACAAAAACAATGGCCTTTGGGGGGAAAATATGCAGTTCGATCGAAAATAGTTTTGAACGATGAAATTATCGAACAAGTACAGAGTTTTAAATATTTAGGATGTCACATATCTTACAATTGGGAAAATGATATAAGCTACATAAAAAAATTATAAATTTCTAAGTATGTGTGGGACTATTAAAAGAACACTACAAACAAAAACAACAAAAGAAACAGTGCTAAAGTTTCATAAGGTAATGGCAGTTCTCACTGTGACGTATGGATCAGAGAATTGGGCCATGAATAGATCAGACAGAAGATTACTAGAAACATAGATCCTCAGATACGTTGCAGGATATACTCTAAGAGACCACATTCCTAGACACCATTCCTAGTAAAACAATTAGGCAAGAACTTAACATTTTTAATCTAAATGAAAAAATACAAAACTATAAACAAAATGGCATGAAAATATTTTAATAATGGACTCTTCTAGGCTAACAAAACAAGCACTGTTGCACCAACCTCAAGACTATAGAGATGTGGGATGTCCTAGAAGACGATAGGGAGATGAATTCTGAAAGCGGAACAGGCCGACGGCCTACCATGAAAATGATGATGATGATGATATATATATATAAGAATATGAAGACATGGAGTTTATATTCAGAAAATTATTGGACGTATAGGATAACTGGGGTTAGAAAATAAATTTAGAAAAAAAATTATATGGGATGTGGAGCAGAATCCGAAGATTCAATATTAGAAGAACAAAGGGGGCATAATAGAGGATGTGATGAATTTGAGTATCTGGGAGTAAAAGTAGATAAAGAGGATAAACAAGAAAGTGTTATTAAGAACAGAATAAATAAAGGCAGAGCAATAACAAAAATGATGAATGGAGTCTTCTGGAACAGACATACAACCAGAAAAAGTAAGTTACAAATATATACCGTACTTCAATAGTGAGAAGTACTGTCGCATATGGAGCTGAAGTTTGGAAATTCAACAAAAACTTATGTCGATGGAAATTAATTTCTTGAGGAGAGCAGCAACAAGTTCAAAATTAGAAAAAAAATTAGAAATATTGTCATATGAGAAAAAATGAATATAGGGCCTATATATAAGTTATATTTTTTTTCGAATGCCCCAGGTTTGCTTTTGACATTCCTGGTTTCTCTCCTGGCATGGCGTACTCGTAACCCACTTCTGAGGTTGGGGCGCCTGGAAGGCGGGGTTACGTTGCCCCGATGATATGATGGGTGATAATGATGATAATGGTGCGTCAGGAGAGTCCCTAATACTAAGCTTAACCTAAGATGAATATGAATGATGATGATTGCGATGGCCATATGATTTCGGGGACCGTTTGGGCCTTAAAGTTTTCCTGACATTTGTCTTACAGGTGAGGAAAAACCCCGATAAAAACCTCACCCAGAAAAACTGTCCCGACCGAGGATCGAACCCGGGCCCGCTGCGTGACAAGGCAGCACGCTACCCCTACCAAAGCGGTGGACAGAAAAAATGAATATTAGATATTCAATATTAGATTACAGAATATAAGATAGGCCTATAAGTAATTAAATTGATATGGGCATGTACGACGAATGCAAGAAGAAAGGTTATCTAGAAAAACATTGGAATGGTGTCCACCTGGAAGAAGAAGGAAGGGAAGACCTCGAAACTTGTGGATGCAAGAAATAAGAACTGGAATGAGAACAAGAGGACTGGAGGGCATGGAGTGGATGGATAGAGACGAATGGAGAAGAAAATAAAACTTTGGGCACAGAAAGATGTGTAAACATTAAACATTTGTAAATAAATACATCGGTATTAAAGTTATGTATCTTTTGAGATTATTCAACGGGTATTTATTAATACTCTCAAATATATAAATTGTTAATTGTTCCACTTGTGCAATGCATTCTAATGTCTTTTGTAATGAGTAATCTTTATCGTAAGTTGAAAATACATTTTACAGTTAGAGCCCTCGCTCCAAGTTATTGTTTCATTATCTGGTGCTGTTGATAATTGGAGTTAATTATGAAATTACGCCGGTGGCAGTTGAAATAAATTTATCTTTTTCTGAAGACGTAACACAGCAATCTAATGAATTGTCGTTTATTAATTGAGTAATTAATTTAGGTTTCCGGTTGACAGCTGTATTGTTCCCTCGTGCCAGACGAAATCACTCTCTTTTATAATTTACAAGGTAACAGAAAATGGCTGATTCTCCTGCTAATTGTTAAACAGTTCATTAGTGAATGTATAGAGGCTCCGGAAATAAATAAAAAATGTGAAAATTACGTCACTGTGATCAAGAAGCGGTGGCAGAATGATGATAAAATTAAAAACTTTTTTTTTTTCGTCATTAGTACTAGGATCCACATTTTGAAAGATTCAGTCACGCATCAATTGCATAATTAAGAAAATTCCTTAGAAACATATTTGTGGTTTGATTTCCAAGTTTAAAACTCCAAGCGCGACAGGTCTAGAAGGCCCTTGCCTACCAGCCGGCTGCTGGCCTCACGTCCACTTGCATTAATCGCAGAGGTAGACAATCATCAAGCCAGTGTAGGGATGGCATGTGGTCAGAATGTCGGGTCCCCCAACCGTTATAGCTGGTCTTCTCAACCTGAAATCGCTAATTATTGCAGCTAGCCAAATGCCTCACGATGCTGGGTGGGCATCAGTCCCATACTGTCCAAAATTCCATGAGAAAATTTCTTTCCACATGGGGACTCGAACCAGCGCAATTCCCGTAGCTCTCCGCCAAGGCATCTTGCCTTAACCACTCGACTACGGCGAGGGACGATTTCCAAGTTTAAATAATATAAATTCCTTTTGATAATTTTAATTTATGTATAGTAATAGCTAAATGTATAACAGCCTTACTAATAAAAATCTCTTATACAGGCTTTTATCAGTTGTTTAGTTATACAATGTATAAGCCTTATGTAGATCATGTATAATTTTCTTACTAATAAACGTTGCGCCGGAGCTATATAACAATATAACCGTATGCACAATACGTCACATAATCGTCATCACTATGACGTCAGAACAATATTACGCGCAGTTTGTAACAGAAATAAAACAACATCAACTAGTGATTAATTGTGTAAGAAATGAGTATGGATAAGAATTAGTAGTGATTCCCTAATTGGGGAGGTACGGAAAAAATAAATGTGTTTTAATTTATTTACATTTATCTTTACGCAATGTCAAATATATCGAAGAATTAGTTTCACAGATAATGTGCTGCCATCTAACGTCAAGAATTTCGAACAATTCTTGGAAACTAATAAAGGTTTTTCCCATTACTTATGAATTATATGCAGTGTTTTTTTAGATGCGTTTAGAAAACGTTCAAAATACAGTAGTAGAAAATGTTACCGACAACAGAATAATGCTTTAGGCGAAAAAAAAAAATCAGTGCAGTTTGATTGGGAATCGAACCTAGGACCTCACTGACTGCAGTCAGAAGCTCTAACCACATGACTATCAAGCTAACATTTTGTTGATTGCGATAATAGTACCTCTATAATGAAATACATTTTTATATCGGTGTGTGTATTATGTTTTAATGATGCAAGCAAGTTTTGTTAAAATGATATTATGAAGCATTTAAACTACATTCAAGTTAAATCTTGTCTACAGCAATTATTGTAGAACATATTCTTTTGTGTATCAATGTTCAATTTTAGAATATTATTAGGCCTGCTCGAGAATGAGTGTGACAAAAGGCATTTTATGATGCCTCCATTTTCCTACCCACAGCTTTATTAATATTATGTATGTCCTGTGCATCCATCAAACAGTCGTTAAAGTGTTGTATTTTGCGTTAAATTTAAGGAAACTTTCAACAATATCATAAGAAAACAATCAGTTGATCTTGATGTCCCACATTTTGTCTAGTTATAGAATCCTTAAACAAGGCTGGAGGCATGTATAACGATTCCCATGTAAAGTTGTACACCGCTTATACACTGAAGAGCTAATACAGTGTTTATTAGTAAGAATTTTCAACTGAGATGTGTATAAACCTTGTATATAAGTTATATATGGATTATTAGTAAGAGGGTAAATATATATGTCCACCGCTGTGGTCTCGAGGTAGCGTGCTGCCTTGTCACACAGTGGGCCCGGGTTCGATCCCCGGTCGGGACAGTTTTTCTGGGTGAGGTTTTTATCGAGGTTTTTCCTCACCTCCAAGACAAATGTCAGGAAAACTTTAAGGCCCAAACGGTCCCCGAAATCATATTGCCATCATCCTTCACCGGTGTGGAAAGTAACGGGAAGCTACCACACCTTCAATTCCCTAGTAAAGCTGCAAGCATAGCATGAAAATGCTACGATTGCAGTGAAGGACCTGCCCTCGGGCAAAATTACGATGGATGGATATATATATATATATATAATTTTTCATTTCGGGTTTCCGATAAACCCCCACATGTAATGATCGGATGTCGAGTTTTGAATAACACATACCTCGGTATATTTTAATAGCATGTCGGCCTACTGAGTTTCGTTGCGAATCATTAAAAATTGCGACCGCTAGAACTATTTTTAAATTTTCGTTTCAGGTGAACTCCTACGTCTTATACTGTATTTCTAGAGTATAACAGATAGCGACTAAATACTTGCTGTAACTGAAAACCTGTATGCAAAAAGTTTCATGATCATCTGTTCAGCGGTTTAGAAGTCTATAAATCACAAACATATGCAGGATGAATTTATATATCATACATATAATATCCATCTATAGTAATTCTGCCCGAATGCAGGTTCTTCACTGCAATCATAGCATTTTCATACTATGCTTGCAGCTTTACTAGGGAATTGTGTAGGTGTGGTAGCTTCCCGTTGCTTTCCACATATATATATATATATATATATATATATGTTATAATTAAATATTTAACATTGAGCAATGCAAGCTTAATATGGTATGATAAGAAAAATAAATGCCTGGACGGGATTCGAACCCGGATCTCTGAGTCTGTACCTCAGTGTGATATCCATTACACCACCAGGTGAATCCAATTCAAACATTTATTTTTCTTATATATGGGTTACATTCCCCATTATTACTAGATGTCGCGAGAACTCGGTATTCACTGCCATCTACTAGCTGACTATAACAAGTAAGCAAATTAAAGATAATATTTTTTTTACCTTATAGCAGTGACGCTTTATAGATGTTATAATTAAATGTTTAACATTGAGCAATGCAAGCTTAATATGGTATGATAAGAAAAATAAATGCCTGGACGGGATTCGAACCCGGATCTCTGAGTCTGTACCTCAGTGTGATATCCATTACACCACCAGGCGAATCCAATTCAAACATTTATTTTTCTTATATATGGATTATATTCCCCATTATTACTAGATGTCGCGAGAACTCGGTCTTCACTGCCATCTAGTAGCTGACTTTAACAAGCAAGCAAATTAAAGAGAACATTTTTACTTTATAGCAGTGACGCTTTATCGATGTTATAATTAAATATTTAACATTGAGCAGTGCAAGCTTAATAATAATAATAATAATAATAATAATAATAATAATAATACTTTATTTATTCTGGCAGATTTAAGGCCATAAGGCCTTCTCTTCCACTCAACCAGCACAATTACAAATAAATATTTGACAAATATAGATATACACTATACTAATTATAAACAATTAAAGATACATTAAATGTAGCAATGTAAATTTCATGTACAAACAACATTTTATATGGTAATAACAATAATGATACGATAATGATGATAATAATAATAATAATGATAATAATAATAATAATAATAATAATAATAATAATAATAATAATAATATAAATATGATACATTATACGAGAAACGCCAATTAATATATATACCTTACACTGGATAATAATGAAGTCGAGTTTAGAGCAAATATAAATTTAGATTTCTTTTAAAAAATGCCAATGTCCGGCAGCCCCTTATTTCTTGTGGTAGGGAATTCCAGTTGCGAGAAGTGAAGATGGTATATAGTAATAATGGAGAATATAATACATATATAAGAAAAATAAATGTTTGAATTGGATTCGCCTGGTGGTGTAATGGATATCACACTGAGGTACAGACTCAGAGATCCGGGTTCGAATCCCGTCCAGGCATTTATTTTTCTTATCATACCATATATATTCATTTAGGGGGCTTCTCCTATTTTATTTTATGTTGTGTTAGTGTTAATATTAGATCACATTCGCATTGTGCTCTATTAGTTCATATTTTAATAAAATGAAAAATATCCTCAACTGCTGTCCAACTCAGGGTCGAATCGAGGGATGAGATGAGATGAGCTCTGTGGATGACAAGGGTGTGCCGGCCGACACGCCTGACACACCATCACTGGGACAATTGAACGAAATGAAATGGAATGGATGGGATGAGTATGGTGGAATGAAATTGTGGCAGGGGAAAACGGGAGAAAACCCCGAGAAAAGCCTGTCCAAGCTCCGTTTTGTCCACCGCAAAACCCATATGCAGTGACCGAGACTCGATCTCGGGATCCCAGCGGTGAGAGACAAGCGTCTAATTGCTTGCGCCAAGGAGCCGCTCCTTATTTTAATAATAGCCTATTTTAAAATTGTGATAGGTATATAAAATCCTGTATTAGGCTTATTTTATTATCCGCTGTCGAGTGGAAAAGAAGGCCTTATAGCCTTAACTCTGCCAAATTAAATAAAACATTATTATTATTATTATTATTATTATTATTATTATTATTATCATCATTATCACCATCATTATCAAATACATATGTAGTCAATATGCCCATTTCACCAATTAATGTTTTAAAATGGTCAACAAGTTTCTACAGCCAAGCTGTCATTCTCAAGACCAGTCAATATCTGGTCTTGAGAATGACAGCTTGGCTGTAGAAACTTGTTGACCATTTTAAAACATTAATTGGTGAAATGGGCATATTGACTACATATGTATTTTAATATTATATCACCAAGAAGATCACTTGTGTATTAAATCATCATTATCGTTATCGTTATCATCAATATCATTTTCATTATCATTAACATCATTATTATCATTATCATTATTATTATTATGAAAATTTTTGAACCAAAGAGAGATGAACAGACACGTGAATGGCGAATACTACGTAACAATGAACTATATGGTCTTTATAGGAAGCCAGATATAATAAGAACAGTTAAGTCTTCGATAGGCAGGACATATGGCACGTATGGAGAATGAAAGACTTGCATGGAAGCTTCTTGTAGGAAAGCCAGAGGGAAAACGCCCAGTTGGTAGACCGAGAATGAGGTGGGAGAATAACATTAACTATGATTTGAGGGAAGTGGATTATACAAGGAATTAGTGGAAAGCATTGGCTCAGGATAGGGATGTATGGAGAGCTTATGTCCTCGCGGCCATGAAGGTGAGAGTGAGTAAGTATTTATTATTATTATTATTAGTAGTAGTAGTAGTATTATTATTAGTATTATTATTATTATTATTATTATTATTATTATTATTATTATTATTATTATTATTATTATTATTAGTATTATTATTATTTAGAACTGGAATGAGAACTAGAGGACTGGAGGAAATGGAGTGGATGGATAGAAACGAGTGGAGAATGAAAATAAAACTTTAGGCAACAAAAGATGTGTAAACATTGAAAATCTGTATAGAAATAAATGAATAAATACATTTATTTATTCTTTTACGTAGCAGGTTGCCCAATGTTTCACAAAATCTTCCTGCGCCCAATTAATCCCCTCCACATGATGCCCAGATGACGTTCGAGGACCGTTTGAGCTGTAAAGTTTCCTGAATTTTGTCTTACTGGTAGGAAAACCCCATCACCCAGAAATTAGTTTCTTATAGCATACCTTATTTAATCTTATGAAATTTCAACAAAATTCTAGCTGCTATTGGAATGTCATTTCCCCTATCCAGTGATCATCAAACATGCGATTTCACAGTTGAAAATATAATTATGATTGTTTAAAACTCATGTTGCCTGCGATATAAATAATAGCAGTGAAAAGTGCGAGCATTTATAATTACTGCACACAACACGAGTGTAAATGAGCCATTACATGAGGTTGAGTGTAATGAGATTAAATGCTACAGTTATTGCAAATAATTATTTACATATATGCTAGTAGCTTTTGTTTGTATGAAAACTATACAAATATTGACATCAACTTCCCCCCGCTCTGCCTGGATTCGATCCCGGTATATCCGATTACAAACCAGTACTTAGAGTATTGTGATATGCATATTGATTTCATTTTGTCATGATAAAACTGACGAGAGAGTTGATGTTGCTGTTAGTTGCAGACTTTTTACTCTTGCTTGCCTCTCTCAACACTTTCTGGGAACTGCACTATTAAATAGACGGTAATGTAAGTTATATTTTTCTTTGTTTTCCACACACTAACCAAATCTCTTCAGATTTAAATATGATTATCACAAGTAATGCCGCGAGTGATTTCCAATTTATCTAGAGAATTTGGAAATCAAGAGTGGCATTTGTTAGGACTATTTAACGAATAAAATTAAGCTGTTTACTCACAAATCATTATTTAACTATAGTTATTTTAAAATATTTATATATTTAATGTAAACGGCGATGTTTGAAAACAAATGAGAAACGATAGGTACGCTTCTACTGCTTCTTTTGTTTATCACTGCAACCAGATCATACTATTTATTGCCAAAGGAACGCAATATTGTAAGGAGGAGCTTTCTTTAATATGGTAATTATAACCCTGATAAATATTTGGTGAAACACGACTCTGATTGGTTGTAAAACAGAAATCATTGAAACGTGATTGGTCATTGACTCCCATTTGGGGCATGAGTTAAATAGTCATAAGTAATGCCACGAGTGATTTCCAATTTATCTAGAGAATTTGGAAATCAAGAGTGGCATTTGTTAGGACTATTTAACGAATAAAATTAAGCTGTTTACTCACAAATCATTATTTAAATATAGTTATTTTAAAATATGTATATATTTAATGAAAACGGCGATGTTTGAAAACAATTGAGAAACGGTATGCTTCATTTGCTTCTTTCGTTCGTCACTGCAACCAGATCATATTATTTATTGCCAAAGGAACGCATTATTGTAAGAATGCACTCTAGTGGAGAAAAAATGAAACACATCAAACTGTATATTAATTCATTTCTGATGTCCTATGATGTAAATATGACGATTATATTTTTCTGGGAAAAAATACATTTAAGAAAGTGCAAAGAGTGGTTTCTTTTTTGGTGGTATAATCAATTGCTACAAATGTTTTTACATTAACTCCCGCATGCGGGATATGTTGACATTCATGCACTATATATACAATCTGGTAGCCGTATTTCTTAGTGAGTCAGTCACTGGAAAATAATGCTATGACCTATTCAGAATGTTAAAAAAAGGATTTGCTTCCTTTATTATGATAAACTTTAGTTGGTAAATTCTAGGCGAAACACGACTGTGATTGGTTGTAAATCAAAAATCATTGTAACGTGATTGGTCATTGACTTCCATTTGGGGCGTGAGTTAAATACTCAGGGAAATGTTACACGCCCCATACATTTGTACCTATTCTTTATTCTGTGCACCATGTTCTTCCTTAGATGAACAAAAGTGTGAACTGGATTGGATAAATAATGAAGATATAAGAACAGAATTAAATATATATCCACTGAATGAAAAATCAAAGAATATAGATATAATTGGTTTAGACATGTAGAAAGAATGAATTTAACAAGATTACCCAAAGCAGCATTTAACTACAAGCCAATAGAATCAAGGAATGTCCCCGTGTTGTCATTTCCAGTGTTCTCTCCTGGCAATGGCATAATTATAACCCACTTCTGAGGTTGGGATAGTTTGTGCCTTAATATTGCATGACATGTCTTACAGGTGAGGAGAAACCACGAAATAAAATACTCACCCAAGAAAGTTGTCCCGACTGAGACTTCAACTCGGACCTCCTGCGTGACAAGGCAGCACGCTACCTCGAGATCATAGCGGTGGACTCTCGCTGTCATAATTAAAAGTATGAAAAAACGGATAAATTACTGTCGTAGAATATATTTAGTGACCTCTATATATATACTATATGTGTGTGTGTGTGTGTGTGTGTGTGTGTGTATGATTAAGAAAGTTTTCTTGGATTTTCCGCGTCATGGGTTCAAGGTCGGTTTCTGGCCACTGATGCCGACGTTTCGGCATAATCCCACATGCCTTTACCAAGGACTTATCAAGGAATGATTCCTTGATATATATAGGTTCAGAGCGAAAGTGGACCAAGTCCAAAAATTGAAAATTCTAGTTATATGTGAATTTGGGTTCGGTATAACAATAATTCTTCAGAACAATGGTAAACCAAGTATTGTATTTATTCTTTTTCACTGTAAAAAATTAATGTTTAAATATTCATCAGCAATTAAACGTTTTTCTTTAACTTTAATGCATTTCTTTAACTTTTTTATCAGTTTTTCTAAAAAGAGTAAAATATGGACATAGTCCACTTTTGTTCTGAACCTCTCATATAGGCCTATATGTTCTTGATGGCAAAAAGTAAGAGAAATAGGAACATTTAATTAGAATCTGACATAAAAATCGTGATCTAAATAATATTTTTGTTGCAAATATAGCTATGAATCACGGGATAACAGGATTGTCAACGTATCAAAATAGACCGGTCACTTTGTCTCACTCAGTATCACTATCTACAAGATCCTGCAGCATTTAAGATAAATTTTTGTAACACGAACTAAATATAGGCCTAACTAATCTTAATCAAACGTACCCGAATGCATCTAAATAGATGGTGGCAAAAATTAATAATAAATTAATAATGGTGGAGAGCAAAAAACAAAAGTATTGGTATTTAAATACCTGAACGTACTGTTGTCAGTAATGTAACTGATAACATTCGATAAGTTTACAACCTATGGTCCATTCAAACATGCATGCTGTAGTCTATCATTTCCTTAACAATTGCCGATTTGAATATATCAATCTCTTTATAGAATCAACTTTTATAAGATTCATGATGTGTTCCGTTGAGGTATTATTCAAAATTAATATAAAGTGATCCCACTACAGGCCTCAGGAGGCCCTTGGGGTAGTAGGAGGTTAAGGCTCCCACTTTTTTCTTGACAATCGGCACTTGATGTCAGCCGGGTTGTCAGCCCTGCGTGACGGCCGCCTTTACCCCAGAACAAGCGTCTGGTACTCATTTCAGTTCAGTTAGAGCTGAGTCGACCCCAGGGCCATAGTGCCGCCAGAAGGTTTGAGTCAGTTTAAAAATCCTGACCCCACTGGGACTCGAACCCTCGACCTTACGGCTTGTAGCGCAGTGCCTTAACCACTACGCTACGGCGTGCCCCCTCAAAATTAATATATAATTATGGAATATTCACCTGAAAGGTCCGTCTCCTCAACTTAATTAATCATTTAACTGTAGCGTTTTCGGGGACACCAGTTTTGAATCCTGCCGATGATGGGACAAGCCCCGAAAGCGCTACAGTTAAATGATTAATTAAGTTGAGGAGACGGACCTTTCAGGTGAATATTCCATAATTATATATTAACTCTTTATAGAAGTCTGAAAAAGAATTGGCAAGTCCATTTGTCCTCTTTCAAAACACCAAACATCATCAAAACACATTTTATATTAATTACAAATGTTACCTATAATTTGTATTTTAATTTAATTATGTTCTCTAACAACTAATGTAATTAAAGTCGCAATTCAAATCTGGGCGTGAAAGAGACGTAGAATTTACAGATGCCTCTTATTTCAGGACTTGAAATTCCTTTACAAATCTACAACATGGGAACCACGACTTTTAATTCCCTTACGAAGGAAGTTATTATCAGAATTTCAAAAATCCATCGCCCCCCCCTACAGGTTTTGAACCTATGAAATTCGAAACAAAAGCCGAGCATGGTAATCATTAGTAAAGAACTCCATCTCAAGAATGTACAAAATGCTCTAGAAACACATCAAAAGTTATGGTACTTTGGCAATTGTCTTAATTGGCGATTATAACACGGACGTGCATATCGGTCGTCTTGTTGGGCGAATTGTTGACATTGCACAAAACATACTGAAATAAATTTGGGAACAAAAATGCTGTAATATTATCATTTAAATGTGTGTCAGCTAAACCCAAATTTAAATCTGTTGCGAAGAGAGGTAAAAATAAAAACAAATATCCTAGGTTTTATTACAATTTTTACCATATTTTCCTATGTCTACATCTTCTTCTACTTCCAAGGATTACAAGACATTTTTGGACATTCTATTTTTCAAACAAGTCCTACCTAATTCAGTCTAAGTGATTTTATAAATTTCACAATGTCCTGTCCTTTACATATATATTAATAATAATAATAATAATAATAATAATAATAATAATAATACTTTATTTATTCTGGCAGAGTTAAGGCCATAAGGCCTTCTCTTCCACTCAACCAGCACAAATACAAATAAATATTTGACAAATATTGATATACACTATACTAATTATAAACAGTTGAAGATACAATAGATGTAGCAATGTAAATTTCATGTACAAACAACATTTTATAGGGTAACAACAGTAATGATACGATAATAATAATAATAATAATAATAATAATAATAATAATAATAATAATAATAATAATAATAATAATAATAATAATAATAATAACAATAATATAAATATGATAAATTATACGAGAAATACCAATTAATATATATACCTTACACTGGGTAATGATGAAGTCGAGGTTAGAGCAAATATAAATTTAGATTTCTTTTAAAAGATGCCAATGTCCGGCAGCCCCTTATTTCTTGTGGTAGGGAATTCCAGTTGCGAGAAGTGAAGATGGTATAATTCTATTTCTTGATTATTTCTTATTCTCCATATATTACTCGGAAGATATCACCAATAATTTTTCATTAATTAGGCCTACTTCCTTGTTCTTGGAAATATTAATATAAATTAATTGGACGTAGAAAATTAAATAACAATCCGGCTGATTTCCATGAAGCTTCTCAGTAAGATAAATGTCTCCTGGAAGCGTTACGAGCGCTTCGCAGGACAAGGATGGTGGAAGTGTTGCTTCCTCTGAGCCTCCAAACATGCTCCTCTGGATATCCACCCCCCAAGAGAGGGCTTCTTCTTCCGCTCTTCAAGCCCTACAATGAGGATATAAGAGAAGAATTGAAAGTACAGCCTTTATTGGATAAAGTCACGAATTACAGACAGAAATGGATTGATCACATGGATGGAATGAGTAAGGAGAGATATCCATTGTTAGCAAGAAATTATCAAGCAAGAGGAAGGCGTGATGTTGGAAGACCTAGAAGACGTTGGGCTGATGCATTATGAAGTCGGAACGGGCAATTGCCTAATCCCTGGAGTGATGATGATGATGATGATGAAATTAAATAACAATCCAAAACAAGATTGTAACCCACATATTTTTAATTTTTTTACGTGAGAAAAGGGCCCAAGTATCAAAAACAGCCATTTCCCATGTAAAACAATGTGGATAAAAGGGAGTATGATACAACCATTGTTTTGGCCCCTAATTAAATTATATTATTTTATTATTCAATGCCACCAGTTTCTCATTTCGCATATTGAAATGAAATTCTGAGGTTGGGGCGCCTGGAAGGCGGGGTTACGCTGCACCAATGATATGATTTGTGGCGATGATTGTGGTAATGATGCGCCAGGAGACGTCTTTATCCTAAACTTAATCTAATGAGGTGAATATGATGGCAAGATGATGCTTGGGGACCGTATGGGCCATAAAGTATCCTGACATTTGTCTCACAGGTGAGGAAAACCCCTGAAAATAATCTCACCAAGGAAACTTGTCCCGACCGGGGACCCGGGCCCGCTGCGTGACAAGGCAGCACGTTTTCTCGAGACCACAGCGTTGGACTTAAATTGAATCAGTCATTTCGAAAAGGGACCATCTACGATTTTTTGTGAAATTCACTTTTTTCGTTATTCCATGTTTACATATGTCCTTACATCGATTCCGCGTGAAAAATGATCAAATACACAATTCTTTTATCACTTTCTGACTTTACCTTTCATTTCGAAAAAGGATCAACTCACCGAGTTGTTCCCTTTCGAACGGACTGACGCACGAATGTGATGTTGACTTCAGCTGCATATCTATCCTCTTGCAGTCTTTCTGTGTTATCAGAGTAAACAATATTAAAACCATGCTACAATCGTTATTTATGTATTATTTATTTAATGCAAGGCACTCCGTATACAGAGTATGGGTAAAGGTGTTCCAAAAGAACAAAAACATTATTTTGCAATAAATACATTTTACGAATTTGAGCGTAATAGTGACAAGCCTAGAACCGTAATCGGCCGGAAATTCATTGGCACCATTTTCGGGGAACAAGAGTTCAACTTGCTCAAACCATAGCCCCCAGAAATACTGCAAATACCAGATGTGAAAACACACCCTGCCTACACCAGCAAAGTACCAATCAATCACAAAAAATGGATGATGTAAAGAAACTTCATCAATACATTCCTAATATCCATCGAAATTTTTGTGATGATTTATTCAAATGGCCTACAACTACAGCTGAAGTAGTAGAGAACGCCGAAGATATTCAATGATGAAATTTTTCGGATGTAATTTTTTTATAATCACTTCCAAATGATGAAATGTAATAAAATGTATACAGTATTATTCCATGTATGTAGTTATTTCGCAATCATATTTTTTTCAAATAAAAATGTTTAATTTTGTAAACGTTTCTTCGTTCATTTCGAAAAGGGATCATCTCCGGAAAATTGTAATTAGTTTTTTGGGGAAACCATAATCAAGAAAGTCATGTAAATCGGTAAGTGAACGTGAATGGGCATGAAAATTATTCAGTAGAAATTTCAGATTCATAGCTTTATCCTGGACAAACTGAATCAGTTTTTTCCCTCTCCTGTAAAATTTGATCAGCTGTAGATGATCCCTTTTCGAAATGACTGATTCAATTGTAGATTAGGTTAGTATAAATTATTTATAACAGAAAGATAATGTTAACGTCCAAATGGGGATACTACGTTATTTGTCCTTTGGACTTGAAATGGGAAAAAATCTTCACATTATCCAAGTCTCCATTAAAACAATGCTTGACATCATGAAGTTTTTTTTTTAGGGGAGAACCATATTAAATATGTTTAAAACTACAAACAGACTTCAAAGTTATTTAAATAAACTGAGAGTTTGCGTCCCCCAGATATTACTGCTAAAACAAAATAAACACAGCGTTAAACGGTTTACGTAAGAAATATTCCACATTTTTTGCCTCTCATGCTACCCCCTCTCCACAAACAATTTTAAGAAGCATCTGGGAACTTCCTCTAAAAATTTACATGTTAGTATAAGACAATGGTTATTTTTTTCCTTTGGATCCCCTATCAATGTCAAAAACACAACGATTGTATCTAGAGGAGTTTTTGTGAAACTTG
The DNA here is from genome assembly GCA_030220185.1 of Diploptera punctata. Taxonomy (NCBI): domain Eukaryota; kingdom Metazoa; phylum Arthropoda; class Insecta; order Blattodea; family Blaberidae; genus Diploptera; species Diploptera punctata. The sequence continues at coordinate 56,347 of JASPKZ010000597.1, read as the reverse complement.
GGCTGTGAGAATCATTATCATCTCTGACGTATTCAGCATGCCATAAAATACATACCATTGTTACGGATACGGCTAAAAGATTTTCACCACTGTTATTTTTTTATATTTTTCTACAGTATCTTTATCACTTCCTTTACTATTTAAATCATTCACAGAAGAGAGTGGAAACAGTTTAAACGGAACTAGTTTGTTTCCATGATGTCTGCGATAGCATTTTGTGCCAACTTTAAATACTTGTTACAATTGACGTCATTTCTTCAGTGTCATTATTCTAGACCGTTCAATAAGTAAAGTAGGGCTACATATTTTTAGTTCTCGATTGCCTTTCATTGGAAATGAACGAAAATTTACAGAACGTATTTTCAATCCTTGCGGAACGCCGTAGCGTAGTGGTTAAGGCACTGAGCTACAAGCCGAACGGTCGAGGGTTCAAGTCCCGTTGGGGTCAGGATTTTTAAACTGACCCAAACCCTCTGGCGGCACTATGGCCCTGGGGTCGACTCAGCCTCTAACGGAAATGAGTACCAGACACTTGTTCTGGGGGAAAGGCGGCCGTCACGCAGGGCTGACAACCCGGCTGACATAAACTGCCATTTGTCTAGAAAAAGTGGGAGCTTTAACCTCCTACTACCACAAGGGATCTGTTCTGGGATCACTTTACTTTTTTTTATTTTCAATCCTTCCTTTATAACGTCATAAAGTGTCGTTTTTCGACAGATGGCTGTAATATACACCGTGATTGAAAATTGACTTTACAATTTACAAGCTTATAGAAATGTATTTAGAAGACCTACAGAATTGGTTTTAATGTCATATGATAGCAGAACTCATCAAGTTTTCACCGACATAGTTTTATAGTACCTAGTTCTCTCACCGCGTGCGGGCGCTAACGTAGTTCATATCAAAATGGCTGCTTTCACAGGTGCCGAGCGTGCTCGTTGTGTGTTTTTGTTCGAAGAAACTAAATCTGCGACAATTGTTCAGCGTAGATTTCGTACCCAGTATGGTAAGGATCCTCCTAGCAGGCCAACAATTTATTCTTGCCACCAAACATTTGTTAGGACTGGCTGTTCTGTTAGTTATTCCAAGCATACTGGCCGTCCACGTACGGCTGAAGCTTTGTTGAACAAGTGAGCGATAGCTCTGCTCGGAGTCGGTGAAAACGTGATGAGTTGTGCTATCATATGACATTAAAACCAATTCTGTAGGCCTTCTAAATAAATTTCTATAAGCTTGTAAAGTTGTAAAGTCAATTTTGAATCACCCTGTACTTTAGTTTTAAAATGGCGGCTGATTGTGAAACACGTACAAAGTAGAGAGCTGTGATTGAGTTTCTGTCTGCGGAGAAGGAGACCATTTAAAACATTGATAGACGGTTATGAAATATCTATGGGGATCAAGAATTGGATAGGAGTCAGATCCCCATGATCTTCAATCACAGCCCTCTGCTTTGTACGCATTTCACGAGCAGTCGTCACTTTAAAACTAAAGTACATCATAGCGATCTGTCGGTAAACAATGAAACTTCGCGACATTATAAAAGAGGAATTAAAAATACGTTCTGTAAAGTTTCGTTCATTTCCAATGAAAGGCAGTCGACAATTGTAATTAAGTGCATTATTTATTGAACGTTGCACGTAATGTAACATCATAAGTTAATTGGTAAATTACAAATTATTATTTATTTATATATTGTCTCCTTAGAACCAGGTTGTTCCAACTTAACATTTATAATAAAGATTATAATTTTAGCGAAATAAAAAATTGTATAGGCCTATAAGCCTATATGTATGTACACACACATCCTATATATATATATATGTGTGTGTGTGTGTGTGTATGTGTGTGTGTGTGTGTTTATAGGTGTATATATATTTTTTTTTATTTTTTATTTTTTTTTCAAATGCCCCAGGTTTGTCTTTCGACATTCCTGGTTTCTCTCCTGGCATGGCGTACTTGTAACACACTTCTGAGGTTGGGGCGCCTAGAAGGCGGGGTTACGTTGCCCCGATGATATGATGGGTGATGATGATAATGGTGCGCCAGGAGAGTCCCTAATCCTAAACTTAACATAAGATGAATATGAATGATGATGATTGCGATGGCCATATGATTTCGGGGACCGTTTGGGCCTTAAAGTTTTCCTGACATTTGTCTTACAGGTGAGGAAAAACCCCGAAAACCTCACCCAGAAAAACTGCCCCGACCGGGGATCGAACCCGGGCCCGCTGCGTGACAAGGCAGCACGCTACCCCGAGACCACAGCGGTGGACTTGCGACCGCAATTTTTATATCATCCAAACCAAACTTGTGATACAGCAATTATTTAAAAAAGTAAGGTCCAGTTCGTTAACCATCCAAATCAGACCCGTAGGTGTAGGAGTTCACCTGAAAAAATTAATAATAGCTCTAGCGGTCGGAATTTTCGATGTTTCATAACTACTAAAATGGAACAACGAAGATATCCAAATGTTAGCGAAATTCGACCATCAGAAGTGGGGTTTACCGGAAACCAGAATTAAAAATTCAGTCAAGCATCCGCCGTTTGCTTGGTTGCAATTAATACCATACAATTTAATTGATCTTTCAATTGGTAATGTATCCAATATGGTTTAATTTATTTAATATTTTTAGTAAAGCAATGGAAAAATCAATCAGTAGACATTATTTAAATTTGTGTCAAATTGTGCATTAGTAAATAGGTAATAAATTACAGTTGTGCATGATTTGTTTTTACTGCAATTCGACACTTTTAAATAAGCTATTTAGAAAATGAATTTCTACAATTTAACAAAATAAATATATATTTCGTAAAACAACAGAATGGGACTTGCAGAGGAAATCGTTTATTTTAATAGTTTCTAGCTTTATGTTCTAAATCCTCTTATGTATCAGTTGCATACATAAAATTATACATTTTATGATCATAAAGTTTTGAAATCATTTTCCATTAAACTCGCTACTATTGTGAATTGGGTTGGATCCAAAACTTAATTGAGCTCTCCAAAAAAAATATAAATTGAATTTAGGACAAAATGGTTCTATGTAGGCGATATGTAGTATTTAAAACGGGGGCGGCAAGTCCTTAAGGGCACAAGAGCAAGTGCACCTCTTATAATTTATTTATTTGCTAATAATATTTAAAAGTCAACCGCTGTGGTCTCGAGGTAGCGTGCTGCCTTGTCACGCAGCTGGCCCGGATTCGATCCCCGGTCGGGACAATTTCCTGGGTGAGGTTTTTATCGGAGTTTTTCCTCACCTGTAAGACAAATGTCAGGAAACTTTAAGGCCCAAACGGTCCCCGAACATCATATGGCCATCGCAATCATCATCATTCATATTCATCTTAGATTAAGCTTAGGATTAAGGACTCTCCTGGCGCGCCACTATCATCATCATCATCACTAATCATATAATCGGGGGAACGTAACCCCGCCTTCCAAGCGGCCCAACCTCAGAAGTGGGTTATAATTACGCCAATGTCAGGAGAGAACGCCAGAAATGTCGAAAAGGACAACCTGAGATATTAAAATATATATTTTTTTTGCCGTGGTGACGTAGAACTTATTGCCGTGACGTATGATTATACCCTCTGTGATGGTGAAGACTGTTTTCAGTGCTCTTTCCTCTCCTTTTTATGCCTTCCCTTATTTCCTCTCCTTGGTGTCATCGGCGCGAGTTGCAGTGCGCCGAGACCGATGTCCGCGACGGGAAGTGGTGTTTCATTAACAGTCACAAGTTAAGTTTCGTTCCTGGAAGGTTGCCGGGGATCTAGGGAAAATCCCTGGCCGAGGACTGTTCAATTTTGAGTTTAAGGAAGAAAGCTGTTAGAAGAACATTGTTCCGATGTGAAATGACTGAGGACATTAAGTATGGGTGTATGTAAACTTTTGTTAAATTATATCGACGACTGTTCATTTTTTTTCTATTCCATTATATTTATATTCAATTATTTAAATACGACAGCTAATTATAATGTTTTTTATACAATATTAATTATAAATATTCTAGTTAAAATCTTTGTCTTTTTCTTATGACTTCCTTAGCCGTGTTACCGAATACTTGAACCTGAGGTTTGTGTGCTATAGACATTTCTCTCATGATCAGAGTCATTTACATCAAAAGTAAAGTTAAAGAGATTAGTTATAACTTCAAGTATTTATGTTGAGTAATGCACAAGTGATTGATTTCCAGAAAGATGAAATTTGTCTGTATTTTGGGCCCGGCTACAGACTCTGCTTAGAAGTTTGTGTGATACAAGCTAGATTGGAATTCAAAATTAGTTTCGTTATAGAGAGATAACGATAAGAGGTTTCGAAATTGAGAACAGTGTAATATCCACGGCTACCATTCGGTACAATTTAAATCGCTCTTGTAGGTTATATAGTGTATATAATAGAGTATATTTATAATTTTGGATGAAGGTAATTTATTTTTATACAGTGTTAAGAACAAAGGGAAACATGAGTCACGTTACTTTGAGCACATAATCCTTGTGACTAAAATCTCCCGTATAAGGACAGTGTTCTTGTGGACTATTGCCGTTGGCAGTGTTCACGAGACAGAACGATTCAGCTGTAGGTAGGGTTTGGGGCACATTCATAGAGTGACTTTGGTGACGAAAGCAATGCAGGCAGACAAAATGTACAAGTTCATTCATCTCATTCACTACGTCAGGCTTAAAAAAAACCTTTACAAAGGGTCTGAACCAAGTTACTCATCAATAACGTGCACGTTCCTGAAACACTAAGCTAATAAAATACAGCTGACACTGAATTCGTGTTTCCAAAAACTTACTACAACTTGTTTCAAGAGTACCTTTAGTCGCATTGACCCCACCTGGTTATAACTTCCTATTGTGAGCTTTGGCGATGTGAAAGTGTTAATGATGAATTAAATAAAATTACAAACTAAACCATTATGTTATGGAGACAGAAGTAGAGCTAAGCTGTTAGGACAACCGAAATCAGATATGCGTAAAAAATTGATTAGCGATATATATGACTCCTCTTTACGAAAATGTGAGAGGATTTGCGGTTGTTTTCTTTTTTCGTTAGAGTTAAGAAACACAGATTTTCTAAAAATCATCTGAACAATGAATTGACGGAGAATGGACCTGATATAAGTTTCAAATATTAATTTAGCAGACATGTTTATTATATATATATATATATATATATATATATATATATATACACTGGTGTCCAAAAGTTTAGGATAATTTGTAAAACGGAAAATCAAAATGCTTAAAGAGGAGCAAGGAGTAAAAATTATTTATCAAAACGTTTCTCAGTACATTTAGTTTAGTTTACATACTAAATTATAATCTCTCTTCAACAATGAAAAAATTAATAGCAATTATAAATGAAAATTGCATTGTTGCAGTTAAGCCCTGTTCCATAAATCTTCATTTTTAAAGAGAATTATGATATAATCAGATGTAGTGTAAGAACAGATTGCAGTAAAATGGCACAAAGACAACATCTGGACCCTCTGCTTCGGGGTAGAATTATTGGGCGGCTAGAAACAGGACAGACACAAACTGAGGTCTCCATAGCACTTAATGTGCCACAAAATGTTATATCTAGGTTATGGCGACGGTTCCAAGAGACCGGAGACGTTAGGCGAAGACCAGTGGGAGGTCGTCCAAGAGTTACAAATCCTCAGCAGGATCGATATCTTGCGTTAACTGCAAGAAGAAACCGAACAATGTCTGCCAGACAACTGAGTTCAGAACTTGTGGCCGCCTCAGGTATCCAGACAAACTGTCTATAGAAGACTCAGAGCTGCTGGTCTGTATGCTAGACGGCCTGTAGTGTGCGTCCCACTCACCCTTGATAACAAGAGAGCACGTTTACGGTGGAGTCAGGAACATCGCGACTGGACTCTAAATCAGTGGAGCAGCGTGATATTTACAGACGAGTCCAGATTCAGCTTCAACTGTGATTCGCATCGCGTGACTATCTGGAGGGAGCAAGGAACTCGTTACAACCCCATGAACATCGTGGAAATACATCCATTTGGTGGCGGTGGTCTCCTGGTATGGGGAGGTATAATTATGAATGCACGCACAGAGCTTCACATCTTCGCAGGTGGCACTGTTAATGCTCAGCGGTATAGAGAAGAGATCCTGGAAACCTCATGTAAGACTTTTCAGGGGAGCTGTGGGTCCAGAATTCATATTCATGGATGACAATGCCCGACCTCACAGGTCACAACTGGTGGATGAGTTTCTTCAGGAGGAAGATATCCAGCGTATGGAGTGGCCAGCGAGGTCTCCGGATACGAATCCTATAGAGCATGCATGGGATGCCTTAGGGAGACAAATTGCATCTCGTCAGCCTCCTCCGAGGACACTTCATGACCTTCACATTGCTCTTCATGAGGAGTGGAATTTGCTGAGCATCGAACTCCTGAACAACCTCATCACTAGCATGCCACGTCGATGTGAGTCTTGTGTAGCTGTCAGGGGTAATCACACCCCATACTAATCATTTGAAATATTGTTGTTCAACTTTTATGTTCGAATTCTGAAATACAGTTTTCGTTTGTTGTGAAAATGACAAGTGAATGACGTATTCATGCCATTGTTTCTTTCGTGCCATGTTTCTAATTATCTGTGACATACCTTACCAAATTTTGTATTATTCTGACAAATGCTTTATAATAAGTCGGCAAATGAACTAATTATCCTTAACTTTTGGACACCAGTGTATATATATATATATATATATATATATAGGCCTATATTTGGTTGTTCGTTTCGATTATTTGATCTTTTGACTTCAATAACCGTGACCCCCCCACTACTCAATTCACAAATCGCCATTGATTTAAAACTATTTACATTTATTTTAAGTGTTTTCTATGTTAGTTCAAACAAATATATTAGTAGTGCCCAGGCTTACTCTTTAAGCTGATGGTACAGTAGGTAATCATCAATGTAGATTTAGAGTATTTATATATCACATATTTTGTATAAGATTTATTCTAGAAAATAAATGAGAATAAATTTGCATTTTATATTAACTATATGAAGACTTCAAAATGCATGCGATTCAATTAAAATTCTTCTTCTTCTACTACAAGGTTTAGGCTATGCAGCCTGTTCCGGCGAAGTTAAAAGTGGAGTCCATCTTCTGCGTAGTCGGCCAACATCTCTTGTTCCTCTGGGATTATAGACTACAGGAAGGTTCTTTTTGGTATTCTTTCGTTGTTCATTCTCATTAAGTGTTCTGTCCATTTCTTATTATTTTCGCTGATTTTATCTTCAATTTTTTATATATTTAATTCTTCTCGTATAGTTTCATTCCTTATTCTATCCGCTCTAGTGCATCCTTTCACATTACGTAAAAACAGCATTTCCGCAGTTTGTATCCTGCTTTTATCCCTTGATTTCATTATCCAATTTTCACTTACAACAACAAAGGAACAGCCATTGTTTTATATAATTTAAGTTTCGTATCTTTCCTTGTTTTCCGACCTAAGGTTCTTTTTATGGTTCCACAAATAGTCTGGAATTTATTTACTTTATTTTCTATATCTTTATTTTCTCTATAAGTTATATCACATCAATTAAAATTAATAACTAGAATAGTATTCCTGTAGAACAATGAATTTCGAAAACGTAAGTGTAACTTATTCAAATATATTTGAAGAGAAAAATATACGTATAGACTGAAGTTTGTTATATATGCTAATGCTCTGCCATTGAGCTATCCAAGGCCTCCAATCTAAACATTTATTTTTCTCTTATAGGCCCTACATTATAATTGCCGAAGCGTCTAAAGCTTGCAAAGCCGCCAATGTCAGCTTCTTATTTAAGAAGACTTCTATGTCTAAATGATATAAGAAGGGTGCGGGTAGGCAAAAAAAAATGTTCATATACTTTTGAAATTCTCAATAGTTTAAAGAAAGGAGATGCACAATCTCCTCTACTATACAATTATGCACTAAAGCATGAAATCAAACCTTTAGAGGATAAAGAGGACGCTCAACTTAACGGTATACCTAAATCAGCTGTTGATATATGCTGATTATATGTAGGTTATAGTATTACTAGCTACAACCCCGCGTACGTTGCTACGCCTAAATAAATGAAATATTAAAGGTTAATTAAATTATATGGTGAGACGAACCAAATATGGCGGTTGCTAGTCAGTTTTTAATTTCCGGATTTCAAGTAGAACTCCACTTCTAATTGTCGGATTTCGCTCATTTTTGGAAAATACCTACCTCGGTTCATTTTAGTAGGATGTACTGAGTTTCCTTCTGACACATCGAAAAATGTGACCGCTAGAGCGATTTTTCAATTTTCACTTCAGGTGAACTCCTACGCCTAATGGTTTTAGAGGGTCCAATTGTGAATCTAAACTATCGAGGGACCCAATCAGACACACAAGAAACTTCATCAAAATCGGTCCAGTCGTTTAGGAGGAGTTCAGTGACAAACACGTGCAGAAGAATTATATATATTAGGAGATATCAAGGAAATACTAAAACCCAATACACACGTTCCAATACTAAGAAACAGGAGCTGGAAGTAATTCACGATAAAATTGAATATATTTTCAAACTTAGAAAATATTATTAAACAGGAATGGGCACTTAACAATAAATTACAGAAATTTTGAAGTAATAGCAGAAGTCAAATATGTAGGAACAGTAAATGAGGTGTAACTGAACTTTGGAAACACATGCTATTTCATTATTATGCTTCACAGAGACTATTATCATCCAGAATTATTTTTAAAACCTTTTTATTCAACAAGTTTTAAATGCAGTCCACCGCTGTGGTCTCGAGGTAGCGTGCTGCCTTGTCACACAGCGGGCCCGGGTTCGATCCCCGGTCGGGACACTTTTTCTGGGTGAGGTTTTTATCGGGGTTTTACTCACCTGTAAGACAAATGTGTGGAAAACTTTATGGCCCAAACGGTCCCCGAAATCATATGGCCATCATCATCATCATTCATATTCATCTTAGATTAAGCTTAGGATTAGGCACTCTCCTGGCGCACCACTATCATCATCATCATCATCGGGGCAACGTAACCCCGCCTTCCAGGCACCCCAACCTCAGAAGTGGGTTACAAGTACGCCATGCCAGGAGAGAACATCACGAATGCCGAAAGACAACCTGGGGCAATTGCAAAAATAAAAGTTTTAAATGCATACATCTTCCTGTGCACAATATTAAGTTTTGATTATATTCCTCTATTCATCTCTATCCTTCCTGTCATCATCCTGTGATTCCCTTTCCTTCATCAAATTCGTTAATCTCCCTACCCATGTCTTCTTAGGTCTGCTTCTTTCCTTCCCATTTGGAATCCACTCTAAATACTAAAAAAAATCGAACTAAAAATAAATAAAATAGTTATTTTTTCGGGATTGAGGCACTGCGCTACAAGCCGGAGGATCGAAAGTTCAAGACCCGGTAATTCAGGATTTTTAAACTGACCCAAACCTTCCGGCGAAACTGTGGCCCTGGAGTCGAATCAGCCTCTAACTGAAATGAGTACCAGACGTTTGTTCTGGGGGTAAAGGCGATCGTCACGCAGGGCTGACAACACGGCTGACATCAAGTGCTGATTGTTCAGAAAAAGTGGGAACCTTAAACTCCCACTACAGCAAGGGCCTCCTGAGGTCTGTAGTGAGGATACTTTACCTTTTAGCTATTCTTTCTGTTAAATTATGTGATTCCAAAACATGCTTTTTACATAAAGGGAGGAGGAGACATTAGGAATATTTTAGAGTAAAGTACTTGGGAAATTTTTTCGACCAAACGCAGATGAAGAGACAGGTGTATGGACAAAGCTACATACCAGTTCACTGCATTATTTTTATGGGAAGTTAGACGTAATAAGAACACTCATATACTGCGATGAGCAGGACATATGGGACGAATCGGAAATGAAAGAGGAGCATGTAAATTTCTTATAGGAGAACCATAGGGAAAGCGGTCTGTAGGTATGCTTAGAATGAGGTGGGAGAATAATATTAACCATAATTTGATGTATATATATATATATATATATATATATATAGGCCTATATAAGCTCTCAATACGTACCTATCATGGGCTAAATTTTTCCAGTAATCTCCTAAACAATTAACTTCCCTCAAAGTATGATAAATGTTATTTTACCATCTCATTCTTGGCCTACCTATTAAGCCCTTTTCCTCTGCTTTTCCCTACTAGAAGTTTCCATGCCACTCTTTCATCCACCATTTGTGCCACATGTCTTAGCCTCTAAGTTTACGAGACTCGACTTTCTTTTTACATCTGGTTTCTTATAAATGGACGGCGTTATGCAACAACCGGCTATGCGCCATTATATAAGTTCCGAGAAAAATGCGTGTTAAGTTTTTTTTTTTTACATTTTAAACTGTAGCAAGAGTTATTGTATATACAGATTCGTACTGTATGAGTAAAAACAATTTATATTTATTTTAAGGGTCAATATTCCAATAATGCACTTAGACGTAATGAGAATGATATCATAATCGTTCTGCATCAATCAGGAAAGGACCGCAAGAGGGCATATTAGTATGGGATATTTTATTATGCATCAATCAGCCAAACGTCAAAGGTAACGCACATGCACTGTTGATGTAAAATATTATATCATAATATTGGTAGTGTTTGTTTGCGCAATACACTTATTATTGACATGTGTCTATATACTGTATAGTTTTGTGTTACTTCATATATATTACATTATGAAATGTGCGTGTTAAATGAATGTTTTCTAAATAAATTCAATTTTTTTTTCGTGCAATTACAGTACTTACGAAAAAAATATGAAAAAAAGAACAGGCTTGCTGTAACAATTTTGTTAATTTTTTTTCCCTTAGAGTTAAAAAATCGATAGACTTCCATCAACTTGTTTATTTTGAACAATAATATGATTTTAAAAGGCATAGGCCTATAGGCCTACATGACTCGATACTAGTAAAATTCATGGTGATTTTCCGTTGAGGTATTAGTTCACAGTAATATAATGTACGGTTAAAAACTATAATATAGTTACCTTGTAGGTCCGTCTCCTCAACCTAAGTTCTTTTAAAACTCTGTAGGCCTTTCGGGACTAGTCCCATCATCAGCAGAATGCATTAGGTCCGTTCTTGTTGACCCTTGTTGAAGCACTGACTTGGTTGTGAGAATTTTGTACAGAGGATTGTGTAGACTGGGTGTGTATTCATTGAGAATCAGGTTATTGTTGATTTCTCTTAGGATTGCGATTTCCCCAAGTATTTTAATTCTCGTTGGAATGTTTTCTCTATGTACTATTGTGAGGGTGTTATCGATGTTATGCATATGGTGTCCAGCCTGAATTACATGTTTTGCGTAACTTGATTTTCCTCCATTGTAAACGAAATCTCTGAAATGTTCCTTGAATCTAATGTTGAAGCTTCTATTAGTTTCCCCAATGTAGGATTTATTGCAGTCTGTACATGTTAATTTGTAGATGCCTTTATTGTTGAATTCATCTATTTCTTCAATGTTGTTGTTTATTAAATTGTTTAATTTGTTATCAGTTCTGTAAGATAAAACAATTTAATAAACAACAACATTGAAGAAATAGATGAATTCAACAATAAAGGCATCTACGCGTACAAATTAACATGTACAGACTGCAATAAATCCTACATTGGGAAGACTAATAGAAGCTTCAACATTAGATTCAACGAACATTTCAGAGATTTAATTTATAATGGAGGAAAATCAAGTTACGCAAAACATGTAATTCAGGCTGGATACCATATGCATAACATCGATAACACCCTCACAATAGTACATAGAGAAAACATTCCAACGAGAATAAATATACTGGAGGAAATCGCAATCCTAAGAGAAATCAACAACAATCTGATTCTCAATGAATACACACCTAATCCACACAATCCTCTGTACAAAATTCTCACAATCAAGTCAGTGCTTCAACAAGGGTCAACAAGAACGGACCTAATGCATTCTGCTGATGATGGGACTAGTCCCGAAAGGCCTACAGAGATTTAAAAGAACTTAAGTTGAGGAGACGGACCTACAAGGTAACTATTTTATAGTTTTTAACCGTACATCATATTACTATATACATGACTAAAAATTTGGTTATGTAACTTTAAACAGCATTTAAAATAACTGGAACAACAATAAATAATACATATTTTAATATGCATTATTTACATTGGAAATGTATATAAGATACTAGCTAATACCTGGTGTGGTTGCTACGCCTAAATAAATGAAATATTAACGGTTAATTAAAATGTATGGTATACGTTAAGATGAACCAAACATGGGTGTTGTTAGTTTGTAATTTCGGATTTCAGGTAGGCCTAAACCTTCACTTCTATTTGTCGAATTTCGCATATTTTTGGATAATACCTACCTCGGTTTATTTTAATTGGATATACTGAGTTTCGTTGTGAAACATAAGCAATTGTAATCGCTAGAGCTATTTTTAAATTTTCACTTCTAGTGAACTCCTACATCTAATGGTTTTAGGGGGTCCAGTTTTGAATCTAAACCATCCATGGAGAACCCGCTCAAACACACAACATTTTTTATCAATATCATCGACAAAGCCACATTAGGACCAGCAGCATCAAACATCATAACGGATGCTGTAGCGAAGAATGAACTGCTGAAGATGGGACGGATGTCCTGAAAGGCCTACAGGCATAAAGATTATGTATTTTAAAAGTTGAGGACGACGGATTTTACCTAAGAAGGTATTTTAACTTATTTTAATTTATTAAATTATGGAGTTATTTAGGGGATAATGGGGCACGCCGTAGCGTAGTGGTTAAGGCACTGAGCTACAAGCCGGAGGATCGAGGGTTCAAGTCCCGTTGGGGTCAGGATTTTTAAACTGACCCAAACCCTCTGGCGGCACTATGGTCCTGGGGTCGACTCAGCCTCTAACGGAAATGAGTACCAGACGCTTGTTTTGGGGGTAAAGGCAGCCGTCACACAGGTCTGACAACCCGGCTGACAAAGTGCCGATTGTCTAGAAAAAAGTGGGAGCCTTAACCTCCTACTACCCCAAGGGCCTCCGGGCCTGTTGTGAGATCACTCTACTTTTTTTACTCAGGGGATAATTTTTATTTATATTTTTTATTTATATTATGCCCTACCTAAGGCTTGTGTTAAGTATTAAGATACGGTAGTGAAGCATGGACAATAAGAAGAAAATATGGATGCCGAATAAAAGCAAATGAGATGTGATGTATGCGCCGTACGGCAGGCTACATAAAGTGTGACCATAAAAAATGATATTATGGAAAAGTTGGGGGTAATACCCGTTCTACATCAAATAAGAAACTAGCACTACAACTGGTAAGCTCGTCTTTATTGAATATCATCTCACAGATTTCCAAAAGCTATGCTCTATTACTATCCTCAAGGCAAAAGATCGCTGGAACATCCAAAAAAGTGTTGGATGGAAAAATTCTGTTTGAGACCGTAACAGGCCACATGACTTAATCTTGCATGAGTGATGATGATCATGATGATTTATATAACGCACAATGTCGATGACTTGGTGCACACATGTGTTAAGTATATTTTTCGGTCGAACTGAATTAAGCAGTCAATATTAATAAAATTCATGATAAAGTTCCGTTGAAGTATTATTCAAAATTAAAATATAAAATTATGAAATTTTTTACCTCAACTTAAATATTATTTATCTGTAGCGCTTTCGGGACAAGTCCCATCATCAGCAGGATTCAATACTGGTGTTCCAATGAAGATCTGATAGAGGGGGTTACACGTACTGGGTGCGTTTTCATTTATTAGATGGTAGTTGTTCTTAACTGTCTTCAAAATTTCTATCTTCTCGAGTAGGCCTACGTTTATCTTAGCTGGATTATTTTCTCTGTGCATTATTGTCAGCAACAACGTCGAAGAAAATAATTTCAATAGTAAAGCAATATATAAACAGACGTGCAGAGATTGTAACAAATATTAACAAGCAGAAGTTTTAATATTAGATTTAAAGAACATTTTAGTGACTTTATTCACGCAGAAGGGAAATCAAGGTAAGCAAAACACGTTATTCATAAAGGACATCGTATGTTAGATATTGGAAACACCCTGACAATAATCCACAGAGAAAATAATCCAGCTAAGATAAGCGTAGGCTTACTCGAGAAGATAGAAATTTTGAAGACAGTTAAGAACAGCTATCATCTGATAAATGAAAACGCACCCAGTAGGCCCCTACGTGTAAACCCCCTCTACCAGATCTTCAGTATAACATCAGTATTGAATCCTGCTGATGATGGGACTAGTCCCGAAAACGCTACAGATAAATAATGATCTTTAAGTTAGGAGATAGACCTTTAAGGTAAATATTTTATAACTTTATATTTTAATTTTGAATTAAATACAAAATCAGAATTCTGACATGTATCTTTATTGTGAACAAATGCGATAACCGAATAATATATATATATATATATATTATATATATAATATTTAAAAATGAATGTTTGTTTGGTGGTTTGTTTGTTTGTTCGTACTTTATGCGCGGCCATACCGTTGATCCGATTGTGAAGGGGCTTTTTGCAAAAAGTTTAGGAGATTCCCGGGATGAACATAGGCTATAAGAGAGTCATGATACTCAACTCCTACACCCTTAAAAATCGCCCTTTGTAGTAGGAATGTGAAAAAATTAGCTCTTTGTAAGCTTAAATGGCTTACACTACCTAAACCATAACAAATACACAAAATTAATGTACACAGAATTTAATATCTCAAAAAGCTCTACAAAAAAGTCCGCGACAGCAGATGATTATCTCTTATGGATAACTAACAATAACCATTTTTGTCTTTCATTGATGCCAAGAAGATCCAGACAAGTAGGCCTACGTAGATTCCTGTGCAAGCATAGCAGCACATGGCGGGTATTCTTTTACGGATAACTCACATAACGAATTTTGTCTTTTAGCTCATTTATGCCAAGAAGATCGAGATAAGTAGATTCCCGGGCAACACCCAGTAATCAGCACGGGAATTTTAAAATAATTACGATATACATTTATAATTATTTTTCATTTCACTTATTCAACTACATTAATTTTTGTCTTTCAGCTCATTTATGCCAAGAAGATCGGGATGAGTAGATTCCCGGACAACGCCGGGTAATCAGCACGGGGTATTTAACAATAATTTCGATATAAATGTTTCCATTCGCTTATTTAACTAAACATAAAACACATTAATTTTCGTATTTCAGCTCATTTATGACAAGAAGATCGTGGTAAGTAGATTCCCGGGAAACGCCGGGTAATGAGCACGGGGTATCTAAAAATATAAATTTATAATAATTTTTCCTCTTACTTATTCAACTAAACATGAAAGCACATTAATTTTTATTTATTTAGTCGTAACATCGCACGCCGGGTATTAGCTAGTATATAGCCGTAGCGTAGTCAGTAGAGTCCCTACCTTCCACTCCGGCGACTCGGGTTCGATTCCCGGCGGGGTAAGGGGTTTTAAAATCTCAACCTTGGGACTGGGTGCGTGTCGTGTCATAGTTGTACCCATTGGATTTAATTCCTCGAAAAAAAAAATATATATATAGGCCTACAGGTGAATCTAAATTCCCCTTACGGAATTTGAGGACTTATAGAGGGACCAAGATAATTAAATTTAATATAGGAACCCATGTCCAGAAATGTACTGTTTTTCGTTACACACAAAATACCACTACGACACACGTTGCTCTCTCCGACTCCTGCTGCCTGTCGTCTGGAACCACTTACAAGAAGGGCTCGATGTGACGACCACCGACTTTAATAGGGACGTGTTACCTCCGTACCATGTTCTCGTACACACGTCAAAACTTTATTCCTCCAACATCTGCCGCAGACATAATTCGTGCTAGTAGGCCTATTCCTCGGATTCTACAGGGATATAGTAAATTAAGGTTTTCTTGTGACCTCACAGGTAGTAGTCTAGCGGGGTCAAGTCGGGAGAATGTGTAGGCCAAGCAATCGGACCTGCCATTGCACCGAGCTTCGCCGTACAATAACATCATGTCTGCGTATTCTGCAAACATGTATGCCACGGATAACAGCAATTCAGTACCTATGAAGTACGTACACCTTGAGCTGTCGTGAAGGATTACTACTGTACTGTGCAGGTGCAAACGTATCTGGGCGGATCACAAACTCAATTGAGTAGCATATAAACAAACTTGTAGTGAACGTGGAACAGGTGAGCAGGGAATGACGTATGGACTATCCTAGTCAGTGGCGCCCGAAAAAGCGTGTGGGGTGATTTTGCGTGTAGAGGAAAATCGGTACTTTTGCGGACATGAGTTCCTATACTTACTCACTGCCACTATCGAACCCGTAGGTTCATGGCCGCACGGACATAATCTCTCCATACATCCCTATCCTGAGCTAATAATTTCCAATCATTCCCTGTATAATCTACTTCCCTCAAATCATAGTTAATGTTATTCTCCCACCTCATTCTTGGTCTACCAACTGGGCGTTTTCCCTCTGGCTTTCCTACAAGAAGCTTCCATGCAAGTCTTTCATTCCCCATACGTGCAACATGTCCTGCCCATCGCAGTCTACGAGACTTAACTGTTCTTATTATATCTGACTTCCTATAAAGACCACGTAGTTCATTGTTATGTAGTCTTCTCCATTCACCTGTCTCTTCATCTCTCTTTGGTCCAAACATTTTCCTAAGTACTTTATTTCTCAAATACTTGTAATCTCCTTTTCTCCTTTAAAGTAAGAGTCCATGTTTCGCATCCATATAAAATAACTGGTAGAATAATAGTATTATATATTTTCAGTTTAACGTTTTTTGAAAGGAGTTGGGACATCAAAAGTCTCTGCAATGCATAATAGCACGCATTTCCAGAATTGAGCCAATGTTTAATTTATTTGTGCATCTCATTCCTATTTGTGATTTATGCTAAACTTAATTGTCTTGTTCCCTACTACAAGTCCTCAAACTCTGTAAGGGGAATTTAGACTCGCCCTGTATATTCGTTATGGCCATTTTCCGTTCTACAAGTTAGGATCGGTGAAAATCTGTCAGAAGTATTTTAGAGAACAACTTCGATAGTTGTATTTTTTCGGAATTCACTGAAAACATACATTTAAATATAAATGAATAACGGTTTCCTAGTGATGGCGCGAGGCATAACACCGATCCCGGAAGAAATGAATCTATGCATGACAGACAATTAATAACAAGACAACAAAGAGTAATAACAACAACTAATTGCAAACATCCTTTTATACAGATCGCAGTTATAATAACCCAGTGTTATTTATGTTAACCCAAAATTATCTCCCTATAATTTATGTGCTAATATCAGTTGCTGGTTGTAAATATATCCCACTTGTAAGATATGCTATCTCCTTCACTAGTCCGACTTGTTCACGTGAACATTTACATACAATGTGAGTCGTTATGGGTATTTACCTCTGCAAAACATTCATTTCTCCCATATTATGTAAAAAATCTCTAAACTGGTTAAATGAATGATGAATGGGAATTGTTGAATAGAGATTTTCCTTAATACAAAGGTTTCTCTTCTACCAAACAATTTTGTTGTATTTACCTACACTCTCTACTCGTATCTGACGTAAAGCCAGGACGAGGGATGAGCTAACGCCTATTATCTATGGTCTATAATGGAAATAGACAGTTAATGACAAATTAATCTTTTCCTCCTTCTCCTTCTCGTTCTTCTTGTTCTCCTTCTTCTTCTTCTTCTTCTTCTCCTTCTTCCTCTTGCTTCTTCTTCTTCTTGCTTCTTGCTTCTTCTTGCTTCTTCTTCTTGCTTCTTGCTTCTTCTTGCTTCTTCTTCTTGCTTCTTCTTCTTGCTTCTTCTTCTTGCTTCTCCTTCTTGCTTCTTCTTCTTGCTTCTCCTTCTTGCTTCTTCTTCTTGCTTCTCCTTCTTGCTTCTTCTTCTTGCTTCTCCTTCTTGCTTCTTCTTGCTTCTCCTTCTTGCTTCTTCTTGCTTCTCCTTCTTGCTTCTTCTTGCTTCTCCTTCTTGCTTCTTATTCTTCTTCTTCTTCTACTTCTACTCCTTCTTTCTTCTTCTTCTCCTTCTCCTTCTTTCTTCTTCTTCTCCTTCTCCTTCTCCTTCTTCTCCTTCTTCCTCTTCTCCTTCTTCCTCTTCTCCTTCTTCCTCTTGCTTATTCTTATTCTTGCTTATTCTTATTCTTGCTTATTCTTATTCTTGCTTATTCTTATTCTTGCTTATTCTTATTCTTGCTTATTCTTATTCTTGCTTATTCTTATTCTTGCTTATTCTTATTCTTGCTTATTCTTATTCTTGCTTATTCTTATTCTTGCTTATTCTTATTCTTGCTTATTCTTATTCTTGCTTCTTCTTATTCTTGCTTCTTCATATTCTTGCTTCTTCATATTCTTGCTTCTTCATATTCTTGCTTCTTCTTATTCTTGCTTCTTCTTATTCTTGCTTCTTCTTCTTCTTGCTTCTTCTTCTTCTTGCTTCTTCTTCTTCTTGCTTCTTCTTCTTCTTGCTTCTTCTTCTTCTTCTTGCTTCTTCTTCTTCTTCTTGCTTCTTCTTCTTCTTCTTGCTTCTTCTTCTTCTTCTTGCTTCTTCTTCTTCTTCTTGCTTCTTCTTCTTCTCTTGCTTCTTCTTCTTCTCTTGCTTCTTCTCTTTTCTTGCTTCTTTCTTCTTCTTCTTGCTTTTCTTTTTTCTTGTTTCTTCTTCTTCTTCTTGCTTCTTTCTTCTTCTTCTTGCTTCTTCTTCTTCTTCTTGCTTCTTCTTCTTCTTCTTGCTTCTTCTTCTTCTTCTTGCTTCTTCTTCTTCTTCTTGCTTCTTCTTCTTCTTCTTGCTTCTTCTTCTTCTTCTTCTTCTTCTTCTTCTTCTTCTTCTTCTTCTTGCTTCTTCTTCTTCTTGCTTCTTCTTCTTCTTGCTTCTTCTTCTTTTGTGCTTCTTCTTCTTCTTGCTTCTTCTCCTTCTTCTTGCTTCTTCTCCTTCTTGCTTCTTCTTCTCCTTCTTGCTTCTTCTTCTCCTTCTTGCTTCTTCTCCTTCTTGCTTCTTCTTCTCCTTCTTGCTTCTTCTTCTCCTTCTTGCTTCTTCTTCTTCTCGCTTCTTCTCCTTCTTGCTTCTTCTTCTTCTTGCTTCTTCTTCTTCTCGCTTCTTCTTCTTCTTCTTGCTTCTTCTTGCCTCTTCTTCTTCTTCTTCTTGCTTCTTTTTCTTGCGTCTTCTTCATCTTCTTGCTTCTTCTTCATCTTCTTGCTTCTTCTTCATCTTCTTGCTTCTTCTTCTCCTTCTTGCTTCTTCTTCTCCTTCTTGCTTCTTCTTCTCCTTCTTGCTTCTTCTTCTTGCTTCTTCTTCTCCTTCTTGCCTCTTCTTCTTCTTCTTCTTCTGCTTTTTCTTCTTCTTCTTCTTCTTCTTAACTTGACGGGACAGGCAAACTGCTTATTCCGCTTCACAGTTGTTCTGTCCATCTTCTCAGTGGTCTTCTTTTATCCTCTTGGCTTGTAGTTAAATGCTGCTTTTGTTAATCTTGTTACATTCATTTTCAAACATCTCTAAACCATTTATCTCTGTATCCTTTGATTTTCTCATTCAGTGGATATATATTTAACTCTGTTCTTATGCTATATCTGTCCCGCGCCGTTCCCAAGTGGTTAAGACAAGAAGCCTTGGCGCAGAGTTAAGGGACTTGCGCTAGTTCGAATCCCCATGGGGGAAACATTTTTTAAACATTTTTTAATGGAATTTCGGCCAGTATGGGACCGGTGCCCAACCAGCATCATGAGGCATTTGGGTAGCTGCAATAAGTAGCGACTCCAGATTGAGAAGACTAGCTATAACGACTGGGGACTCGACATGCTGACCACATGCCACCCCTATAGTGGCTAGATGATCGTCTACCTCTGTTATTAACACATGTGTATGTGAGGCCAGCAGCTGGCTGGTAGGCCAAGAGGCTTCAAGGCCAGTCGCACTTGGACTTTTTTTATGAGTTCTTATATCTTCATTCTTTATCCGATCCAATCTTGTGCAGTCTTTTGTTCTTCTATGGATGAAAATTGTTCTCAACAATAAAGAAGGCGGAAGAGGAAACCTGCAAGAAAGGGATAGATGGGACTCCAAAGCTTTAATTAGCAACCGGTCTAGGAGAAGAAACTCCGAAATAATCCCCGATCCATTAGGGATTGTGGTTGTGCGTCTGGATTGGTAACCCGACCATGTAGAACTCATCTCTCACACAGTGTTCGGATCTAATGACAAATTAATAATATTCACACCAAAACTCCGTTGAGGAGAATAGTCAAAGTGAAATATTAAAATTAATAAATACCTTGGCAGGTGCCGTCGTCCTCAACTAGATTGTTTTAAACTGTAGGCCCTTCAGAAACCGGCTTCCATATTCAGTAGCACACACCCTTCTGCTCAAGATGGAAGCCAGTTTCTGAAAGACCTACAGTTTTTAAAAAATTAACCTAGTTGAGGACGACGGCACCTGCCAATGTATTTATTTATTTTAATATTTCACTTAGGAATGACAAATGACGGAAATTTTGAAGAAGTGTCTGAATACAAATACCTAAGAAGAAAAATTACAAAGGTGAATGAGATGCACAAAGAAATTATATGTAGACTCAATTCTGGAAATGGTTGCTATTGTGCATTACAGAGACTCTTGACTCAACTTCACTCAAAGAACGTTAAATTGAAAAAATACAAAGGGGGCACGCCGTAGCGTAGTGGTTAAGGCACTGAGCTACAAGCCGGAGGGTCGAGGGTTCGAGTCCCGGTGGGGTCAGGATTTTTAAACTGACCCAAACCTTCTGGCGGCACTATGGCCCTGGGGTCGACTCAGCCTCTAACTTAAATGAGTACGAGACGGTTGTTCTGGGGTAAAGGCGGCCGACACGCAGGGCTGACACCCCGGCTGACATCAAGTGCCGATTGTCAAGAAAAAGTGGGAGCCCTAACCTCCTACTACCCCAAGGGCCTCCTGAGGCCTGTAGTGGGATCACTTTACCTTTACCTATATAAAACTATTATCCTCCCAGTTATATGGACGCGAAACATGGGCTCTTACTTTATGGGAGGAGGAAATATTACGAGTATTTGAGAATAAAGTTCTTAGGAAAATGTTTGTATCAAAGAGAGATGAACAGACAGGTGGTGAAGAAGACTACCTAACAGTGAACTACATGGACTTTGTAGGAAACCAGATATAATAAGAACAATAATTAAGTCTCGTAAACTGCTATGGGCAGGATATGTGGCACGAATGGGTAAAGAAAGAAGGGCATGGAAACATCTTGTAGGAAAACCAGAGGGAAAGCGCCCAGATGGTGGGCCAATATTGAGGTGGAAGAATAATACCTAACCATGGGAAAAGTAAATTATACAGGAGGCGATTGGAAAACTTAAGCTCAGGATAAGGATATATGGAGAACTTACATCCGTGCTGCTATGAAGCTAGGTCCGATAGTGTCAGTGAGTTAGTTAGTTAGAGGATAAAAAATTTGTACAACTCAATGGAATTAAACACTCTTGATACATTCAGATAAGCTGAAGATGTAGGCGTTAGAGAGAGAATACTTAAAGCCAAACCAAATTACACTTATTAAATAACACTAAAAACTGGGGCTGGAATTAAATATGAATACTAAATACATTCTTACACGTAGAGGTGCATTAT
Source organism: Diploptera punctata (assembly GCA_030220185.1). Lineage (NCBI taxonomy): Eukaryota > Metazoa > Arthropoda > Insecta > Blattodea > Blaberidae > Diploptera > Diploptera punctata. Next base: position 34,663 of record JASPKZ010000597.1, on the reverse strand, counting down.
ACAGAAGCGGCATAAGTCAGTTAAGGTGGCACTAGACATTTTTTTTATATACATCAATTGAGAGGGAGAAGTTATATAGTATCCTGCTGGAGTTTGGAATTCCTAAAAAGTTAGTTAGACTTATACGAATGTGTCTAAATGGCTCAAAGAGTAGGATGCGTGTAGGAAAACAGTTTTCAGACACCTTTTGAAATCCAGAATAGGTTGAAGCAAGGAGATGCACTCTCTCCTCTACTATTTAATTTTGTACTAGAGCATGCCATTAAATGTTTAGAGAATGAGGAAGGCTTACAACTCAATGGTATTAATAAGCTGTTAGTTTATGCTGATGATGTAGTACTACTGGCCGATAGCGAGGAGATACTAAAGGCCAACATGCACACACTATTGAGTAACATTAATAAATTAGGACTGGAAGTAAATATCAGTAAAACTAAATATATGGTCACACGTAGAAATTCAGTATATAATGGAAATGGACAGCTAATGACAAATGAGGGAAATTTTGAGGAAGTGACTGAATTCAAATACCTAGGAACAATAATCACAAATAGGAATAGGATGCACAAAGAAATTAAACATAGGCTCAATTCTGGAAATGCGTGCTATTATGCATTGCAGAGACTTTTGATGTCCCAACTCCTTTCAAAAAACGTTAAGCTGAAAATATATAAAACTATTATTGTACCAGTTATATTATATGGGTGCGAAACATGGACTCTTACTTTAAGGGAGGAAAGGAGATTACGAGTATTTGAGAATAAAGTTCTTAGGAAAATTTTTGGACCAAAGAGAGATGAACAGAGGTGAATGGAGAAGACTACATAATAATGAACTACATGGTCTTTATAGGAAGCCAGATATAATAAGAACAGTTAAGTCTCGTAGACTGCGATGGGCAGGACATGTTGCGCGTATGGGGAATGAAAGACGTGCATGGAAGCTTCTTGTAGGAAAGCCAGAGGGAAAACGCCCAGTTGGTAGACCAAGAATGAGGTGGGAGAACAACATTGACTATGATTTGAGGGAAGTAGATTATACAGGGAATGATTGGAAAGCATTAGCTCAGGATAGGGATGTATGGATAGCTTATGTCCGCGCGGCCATGAACCTACGGGTTCGATAGTGCCAGTGAGTATGTAAGAGTAAGTAGGTATACATCAATTGAAAATAATGTTAATTTTTTTATAGTATCATAACCTTACAACTAATAGAATTTCAGACTTATTTTCAATTTGTTTCATGAAATTTGTTTATAACAATTTAATTTGTTGCTATTTGTATCATACAACATGACATTAATGACTCTCTTCAGCTATTCCATTTTCATTAAAATACCATTGCATCATTGCACCTTCTCACAGTTAATTATAATCCGATGCGCATGTGCAATGGACTATAAAATTCTCAATACTTAATTTTAATGTTACACAATAAGAAATAACTTCGCACGTACATCTAGCTATACACTACAGTTTCAAGTAAATTAACGTATGTATTTATTCAATTGCTGTTAGGTTATCTATCTCTGGTATATACGTAAATAAGGTGATTCGGTAAGAGCGTGCAAAAAATTAAACAAGACATAAGGGATGCTCTATTGAACAATTTGTGGTAGGGAATCCAGGGTCCCAGAAACCAGCATAAGAACATATGGAAGTAAACTTGTCTGTCACATTGTCTAGAATTACTGATTTCCAACTAGCATGTGTACAAGGTTACATATACTGTGCTGTTTACTATATGCTTTAGTTCCCGCAAGGAAGGGCCTAGGAAGTCATGATGCAGGATGTGGCCTGACTCCCCTTGATTATTTCCTATGGGGATATCTAAAGCCATAAAATCCTCAGACTCGGGATCCACAGCTTAAAGTCCCTCCCGGAGGACTTGTCCCTTGGATTTTTCATCATAAAAATCTATCGACCCCGGCCGGGTTTGAACTCGCGACCCTCGGAACAAAAGGCATGAACATAACCACTAAACCTACCTAAATTAATAATAAATTATATACCGGTCTCATATATATATATTCTATTTATTTAGCAGTTAAATAAACTTTCTGTCGGCCGCGGTGGACTAGTGGTTATGCTCCTTGCCTCTGGTCCCGAGGGTCGCGGGTTCAAACCCGGCCGGGGTCAATGGATTTTTTTGGACGGAAAAATCCAAGGAGCAAGTCCTCCGGGAGGGACTTTAAACCGTGGGTCCCGAATCTGAAGATATTCAGGCTCGTAAAAGATCCTTAAGCCTGAATGAAAAGACCTCTAAGCAAACTTTACCGAATTTTCCCGTCCTAGTACTATCTTGGTTTCCTAGATGTCAGTATGACGCGGAACGCTGACCACGGACCACTCAAAATGGCATTTATACGAAAACAAGTGTAACAAAATTATTATGGTTCAAATTCTTCCATGTAGGGGGAGAGCGCCTAAATCTCTGTAAAGGGAAAACATGGGATTACAAAATAAAAATAAAAACTTTCTTTAAAATCTTCATCATCATCAGCAGCAGCATGAACGATTAGACCTTAAGGTCTCTTACGATCTTATGTTAGTATTGATCTGTTCATCTTTTACTGGATCTTCTTACATTTCTCCGCCCTTGTGGTCTGTTGTGAAGAATTCGTTTCGGGATTCTGTTTTTATCCATTCTATTGGTTTGGTACATCCATTCGTCTCTATATTGTGGAACTCCTATCTAATAGCTTCAATATATTTAGTAAGTAAAGTAAAGAGATCCCACGACAGGCCTCAGGAGGCCCTTGGAGTAGTAGGAGGTTAAGGCTCCCACTTTTTCTAGACAATCGGCACTTGATGCCACCCCTGCGTGACGGCCGCCTTTACCCCCAGAACAAGTGTATGGTACTCATTTCCATTAGAGGCTGAGTCGACCCAAGGACCATAGTGCCGCAAGAGGGTTTGGGTCAGTTAAAAAATCCTGACCTCGACGGGGCTCGAACCCTTGACCTTACGGCTTGTAGCGCAGTGCCTTAACAACTACGCTACGGCGCGTCCCCCAATATATTTAGTTGTGTTTGTATATCTGCATTTCGTTTCCGATCTGCTATTGTATATCCAGCCATATAATTTCTGAATTGTCTATTCTTCATTCCTAGTTTTTGGTTAAGACCCAGTCTTCCGATCCATATAGTAGTGTTGCAACCGCTATTGATTTGTAATATTTTTAAAGTATCTCCTTTCTCCACAAAACCAAGTCTTGTGGTGCCACACACGTAATTAAATTTATTTTGTTCGCAAAGTCTTCACTTCACAAAATCTTTCTACGCTTAATTAATCTACTGTTATTTTCCTCCACGCTTCTCTCTCAACACTACCTTCATTGCCGTACTCTTTATTACGCAGAAAGTGAATTCTTGTCAGGTAATTAGAATCGGAGATATACATTTTTATTATGAAATACTTTTCACCCATCTTCACAACCGACTACAATTAATATTCGTCCTCTAGTAGGACTACCACATTGGTAGGATACGATTTTCATGTAAGCCTCTGATACAGTTAAGATTGAAATTCAAAATAAATTGTAAAGCATTAAACATGCTGTGACTATTGTTTTGAAATTATTTTTATTTATTTTTATTCAGGATTATTTCTGTTATTTACACAGGTATCCTCGACCAAAATATACAATTTTTTTTGTTCCACATTTCTTGATCTTGTGTGTCTGCTTCTGTCATATTTATCTTCTTCGTGTTGTCTTCAATTCCCTTTATCCACGTTGGCTTTGGTCTACCACGTTTCCCTTTTCTAGGAAGTATCAATTTCAATACTTCTTTGTTTGTTTGTGGGTCCCTTCTTCATAAGTAATGCCACTAGTGATTTCCAAATTATCGATAAATTCACGACACTCGAAGTGAGGAGTGAATTTTTCTAGAGAATTTGGAAATCAAGAGTGGCATTTGTTAGGACTGTTTTAACGAATAAAATTAAGCTGTTTACTCACAAATCATTATTTAACTATAGTTATTTTAAAATATTTCTTCTTCCTTCCAAGTATTAGGCCAAGGCCTGTTACGATCCTATAGAAAATTTTCCCTCCAGCGTTTCATAGGACGGCCCAGTGATCTTCGTCCTCTTGGTATATAATTATAAATAGTAAAATATTTATATATTTAATGTAAACGGCGATGTTTGAAAACATATGAGAAACGATTGGTACGCTTCATCTGCTTCTTTTGTTTATCACTGCAACCAGATCATACTATTTATTGCCAAAGGTACGCAATATTGTAAGAATGCTCTCTAGTGGAGAAAAAATGAAACACATCAAACTGTATATTAATTCATTTCTGATGTATGATGTAATTATGACAATTATATTTTTCTGGATTATTACCTGGGAAAAAATACATTTAAGAAAGTGTAAACAGTGGTTTCTTTTTTTTTTTTGTGGTATAATCAATTGCTACAAATGTTTTTATATTAACTCGTGCAAGCGCTATGTGTTGACATCCATGCACTATATGTACAATCTGGTAGCAGTATTTCTTACAGGGTCAGGCATCTCAAAATAATGGTCAGACCTGTTCAGAATATTAAAAAGGAGGAGCTTTGTTTAATGTGGTAAATTTAATATTGATAAATATTTGGTGAAACACGAATGTGATTGGTTGTAAAACAGAAATCATTGAAACGTGATTGGTCATTGACTCCCATTTGGAGCATGGGTTAAATAGTCTCATTATATGTCCATACCATCTTAGTTGGATTTCTTCAATTTCTTGTACAATATTCTTTTCTACATTTATAATTTCTCTTATTGTATTATTTTTTGTCCAATTTTGATATTCTTGCCGATCTTTTTAAAAAGTCAATTTCTGTGACTAATAATTTATTTCTGGGTTTTGCCTCAAAGTATTTTACAAATGCAAATATAGCATGACAAGCTAACTCTCCACGTTTCGACCTGAAACAGTGAAAACAATTAAACATCTCCGATGCTCATTATTAAAGCTATTAACAAAAATGGCGGTTTCAAGAATACAAAGGGCGTATTGTGACTTCATTTTTCAGCAATATGGTGGTCAGCTCAATGACTATCTCAATTGGCCATGGTGTGTTGAACGAGGTGTCAAAGATGTTGTGGACCCCAGGTCACCCGATCTTACACCATGCGATTTTTTTTTTTTTTTTGGTTGTGTGAAGGACGGGGAATACATACCCTCTTTCCAAAGGACTTACAAGGGAACTGGCAATCATTACATGCCGAAATCTACCTTGATTTTTTTTTCCAGATAAGCCTTGTGCGTGTCCAAAAATTATCCGCCGTTTTGAACTGTAAGGCACTCCCAGCGCCAAATCTGTAATTTAATATATGGGAAAGTAATCTTGATTGATTGGATAATCCTCACTACCTGTCGTCCGCGCATGTCCATCTCACTCCACTCCGCTATTGTTCAAGCAGAAAAACCATCTGCACCGTACAGTAGGTTGACATTGCTAGATTCTGGTTTCGATTTTTGTGCCTTGCAGTTAAAAACGGCAAGGTTTTTACACGGCCTTAATACATCACAACGCTTCTGTGGAAGAAATTTCAAGGTAGGTTTCTACACTCAATGGTTGACAGTTCCCTTATTAGAGCTGTTAAGATATCGGATAGTCTGCGTGGGTAAGTCAGCTGAATGGATTACCTTGGAACGGTCTGGCAAGAAATAGAATATAGCACAGACATCTGTCGTCTCACAAATGGAACCCACATTGAACATCAGCGAATATGCATGAAAACTTGGAGAGTCAGCCTTTTATGTCAAATTTGTATTTGTAAAATAAATTCAATATAGCAGCCACAGGAATATTTTCTTTTTGTCCCATTAAATTTGATTTTTTCTGCACATCATTAAATTATTTGTATGTGGACTCCAACTGCACGCCTCGACAAGCCTAGAAGGCACCTTACCCTACCATCCGGCTGCTGATCTCACATCCAATTGTGTTAATTACAGAGGTAGACGATCATCCAGCCAGTATAAAGGTGAAGTGTGGTCAGCATGTCGAGTCCCCAGGTTTCCTCAACCTGGAGCCGCTACGTATTGTAGCTACCCAAATTCCTCACGATGCTGGGTGAGCACTGGTCCTATAAGTGTATGATGCACGGGAATTTTTTATATTCTTGGGGATAGTTTAAATCTATTAAATGTAAATTGGGGAGGGGGTGGAGTTAGTTACTGACCAAAACTCCATCCGAAATTTCTTCCCCATGGAAATCCGAACCAGCGCTAGTCCCGTAGCTCTGCGCCAAGGCATATTGCCTTAACCACTCGGCTACGGCGCTGAAATTCGTGTGTGGAACCAAGACAAAAGACAGTCAGAGGTCTTACTTCTCACTATACTATGTTTCAATTTTAACTTTTAGCGCCTAAAAATGAACTGCGTGTACTTTTTACACTAAATGTAAACTGATATTTGAAGATTTTTGCTACTTAGAAGATGCACTTAACATATCGTTATTGATCTGGTCATCATAACACGGTTCCACCAATCAGAAAGCAGATTCCCGCCCACTGAGGGAGGTGACACTTATCTCGTCTCTACACTTCCGATATCATGATGCTCCAGACAGGATGCTGCGCTTTCTCGTCTTCCCCGGAAAATTGGTGTAATCTCCGAAACAGATGGAAGACAAATTACTGCAAGATAAAATTACATCTCTCGAGCGAGATGGCGTCTCCTGTTCCTTTTCATCTATATTAACTCTTTACAAGCTCTATTACCTCAACATTCCCCTAAGTAATGTTCTTCAGTGAAGCTATTGCAACTTCGCATATCATCTCAACTTTCACATAAATTGAAGCAAATTTTATATATCTATATTTTTTAAACTAATCACAATTTTAATGAATTTTAATCTTGAGGACGACTTATATCTTAAGTACCAAATTTATTATTTTAACTTATTAAGATTAAAAGTGTATAAAACACTGGCTCTTCCAACTCTTTTGTATGGTAGCGAAGTATGGACGTTGAAACAGAAGGATATACAGAGACTTAGATCTGCTGAAATGAGATACCTTCGGAGGACTGCAGGATACACACTACTAGATCACAAAAAAAAATGAAGACATCTTAGAAGAATTACACATGGAACCTTTAGAAAACAGGGGCACGCCGTAGCGTAGTGGTTAAGGCACTGAGCTACAAGCCAGAGGGTCGAGGGTTCAAGTCCCGTTGGGGTCAGGATTTTTAAACTGACCCAAACCCTCTGGCGGCACTATGGCCCTGGGGTCGACTCAGCCTCTAACGTAAATGAGTACCAGACGCTTGTTCTGGGGGTAAAGGCGGCCGTCACGCAGGGCTGACAACCCGGCTGACATAAAGTGCCGATTGTCTAGAAAAAGTGGGAGCCCTAACCTCCTACTACCCCAAGGGCCTCCGGGCCTGTTGTGGGATCACTTTACTTTACTTTACCTTTAGAAAACAAAATTTCTGATTATAAGTCAAGATGGATGCAACATGTTCATCGAATGGAAGATCACAGAATACCCAAACAAATGTTAAGATATCAATCTGCAGGAAGAAGAAGACCAGGACGTCCACTCAAAAGACTTTTGGATGGTGTTTCTCTTGAGACCGAAACAGGTCAACAAATGGCCTAAATTTGTGAATGTACTATGATGATGATGATGAATTTTAATATAGCTAGTTCAAAAAGAGAAAGATGACACTTTTTCCATCATCATCATCATCATCATAGTACATTCACGAATTTAGGCCATTTGTTGACCTGTGTCGGCCTCAAGAGAAACACCATCCAGAAGTCTTTTGAGTGGACGTCCTGGTCTTCTTCTTCCTGCAGGTTGATATCTTAACTTTTTCCATAGAACGAAAATTAGTAGCAGTAGTTTCTATCACTCCTATTGGAAGCATAGGGCCTTCGTGAAAGAATGTCACCGAACTCTATTCCTTCCAAAATTCTTGATTTCATTCCAGCTACATCCTTAGTACAAAATTAAAAATTATGATATAAAATTATAAAATTGTTACGTAATAGATCCGTCTCCTCAACTTTGTAAACTGTTAATTCTCTGTAGGCCTTTCGGGACTAGTGCCATCATCAGCAGAAGGAGCATGAGGTAGGTCTGTATTTACTGAATCTGAAAGCATTACATTCAGTAGATACAGAATTAATAGTTTACAAAATTGAGCAGACGTACCTATTAGGTAACATTTTGTTTTTAATTTTATATTATAATTTTGTGACTAATAGTTCAACGGAATTGTGTCATGAATTGTATTAATGTTGACTATATCCTTGTTCAATTTCTGTTATTACTATGCTGTGTCATGTAATTTTTTATTTATTTTCTTACTACCCCAAGGGCCTCCGGGCCTGTTGCGGGATCACTTTACACTTTTTATTTCCCCTATTCAATCCCTGTGGATTGCATTCTAGAGCTCTCTGGTAAACTGTAATGCTCCATGTAATTTTGGTCTTCCTCTTCCTAGGCTATCCCTGTGGACTCCATTCCAGAGCTTTCTTTGGTAAACTGTGTTACTTACTTACTTACTCACTGGCACTATCGAACCCGTATGTTCATGGCCGCGCGGACATAAGCTCTCCATACATCCCTATCCCGAGATAAAGCTTTCCAATCATTCCCTGTATCTCTACTTCCCTCAAATCATAGTTAATGTTATTCTCCACCTTATTCTTGGTCTACCAACTGGGCGTCTTCCCTCTGGCTTTCCTAATAAGTTTCCATGCAAGTCTTTCATTCCCCATACGTTCAACATGTCCTGCCCATCGCAGTCTACGAGACTTAACTGTTCTTATTATATCTGGCTTCCTATAAAGACCATGTAGATCATTATTATGTAGTCTTCTCCATTCACCTGTCTGTTCATCTCTCTTTGGTCCAAAAAATGTTCCTAAGTACTTTATTCTCAAATACTTGTAATCTCCTTTCCTCCCTTAAAGTAAGAGACCATGTTTCGCACCCATATAATATAACTGGGCCCTCAGGGGTCCTCATCTAGGGGATATGTGGATGGCGACCACAAGGTGCCCAAGCTGTGCAAAACATTTCTTCCACTTACTTGTGTTTTGCACTCTTTTAACTTTACTATCTAACCTCTCTTGGTTAACTCTTGTTTTTTCGACCCCGACGCTATTAGGGCATCCGAGGACTAGGGAGTCCTTCCTTTCTTCCATTTCTTCTTTCCTTTATTTTCTTTTCTTCTCCAGAAAAGCCTGACCAGAGGCTATAAGATGGCAGTCCCATCACTGGTCTTGCCTTCCTTTGGCCAGCAACCAATCGAAGGGACTATTATTATGCTTTCAAGTCTTATATGAGAATTTCCCATAAGGGAAAATTTTCTATAGGATCGTAACAGGCCTTGGCCTAATACTTGAAAGGAAGAAGAAGAATAATATAACTGGTAGAATAATAGTTTTATATATTTTCAGTTTAACGTTTTTTGAAAGGAGTCGGGACATCAAGAGTCTCTGCAATGCATAATAGCATGCATTTCCAGAATTGAGCCTATGATTAAATTTCTTTGTGCATCTCATTCCTGTTTGTTATTATTGTTCCTAGGTATTTGAATTGCGCCATGTAATTTTGGTCATCCTCTTTCCTTGGCAATCCCTGTGGATTCCAACCCAAGGCTCTCTTTGGCATAGTGTCTAGTTCTCCTCTGAGAGTGAACACAATATATTTCCATTTATCATATTTCATCTCATTTCAGATTTATTTGATGATGTTATCTTCCAGAATTCTTCATTTGTTAAAGTTTGTAGTCACTATATTCTCAAAATAAATATCAGGCAGCTGTTTATACATTCATGCACTGTTTTATAATGTAGCTGTTCCTAACTTGACGCTCATACAGCGATGAACTTTTCACACTGCTACTGAATAGTCTCAATTGATGTATTCACGTAGACTTTCACGGCCGGACTTGCTATGATGATCTTGAAGAAGATTTTCGGGCTGTAGGCCGTGGTCGTGAGGCTTGTAGTTCCCCGACGTTTCGCCAGAGACTGCGTCTGGCATCCTCAAGAGTTTACGAACACATCGCGGTGAACGTATAAATAAGACAGACAACGGACAGAATTGCCAGTCTCAAGACAACCCTTGAGGATGCCAGACGCAATCTCTGGCGAAACGTCGGGGAACTACAAGTCTCACGACCACGGCCTACAACCCGAAAATCTTCTTCAAGATCATCATAGTCTCAATTTAGTTCTAGTTGAGGTTTGTTTGGATCAATATATGGGTCAGGGCGCATACCTTTTACAGGGTGAGTTTTAATTACACCGACAAACTGCAGGGATTGATTCCTGACCAGAAATGGAGGAAAAAATGTCCAATGAATAAGTGTCCATAAATGCATCGTTGCCACGGTAGATGGCACTGACGAATGATATTCTCTCGGACCACTTGCAGAATAGTCTTTCTGTTTTACTTGAGGATGTGCTTTTGGCAATAAGACAGGTGATGTGGTTTCTGCATGGTAGAGCGCCACCCCACTTCCGCATTACAGTTCGCCGACACCTCAACAAAATCTTCCCCAGACGTTCGATAGGACGCGGAGGCCCTTCTGCCGCTAGATCACCAGATTTAAACCCCTTGGATTTTTACTTATGGGGACATCAGAAAAGCGTTGTGTATGCTGAACCAGTTCCTGATGTGTCCACGTCGCCTGTGACGCTATTCGGAGAATATGCGAAAGAGTGAGGCAATCCATGATACGACGCGTAAATGCGTGCATTACATCCCATGGAGGCCACTTTGAACATCTGTTGTGACGTGGATGCGATTCTGTGTGCCGGGATGATTTGTTGTCGTTACACGCACATCGTTCATTTCCAGATTCATGTTTATAGGACCATTTTTCCTTCATTTCCAGTCAGGAATTAGTCCCTGAAGTTTGTCGGTGTAATTACTGTTCATCCTGTATATAGCTGGCGTTGTTCTTCTGTCGACAATTTTTATTTCCCTCTGTCTAAGCAGCTCTTTTCCAATCTTCTTTCTTTCATTCACGATTTCCTGAATATCATTCTTCAAACAGTGTTTAAGTCTTCCGAACCTCTTCCTGATTCTAAGATCCTCCTTGGGCATATTGTGATGTCTATCCTCACTTTTATGGAGGAGATTTCAGTAGTCTTCTTCATACTATGCACTACAACTTCATTTGTTGAAGGCTTTGAGCTTTTCATCTTTTTTTCTCACTTTTCATATCACGAACAATGCTAATTCAATGCTTATCTTCATTTTCAAGTCTTGTAAGACAACAGCCTCCATCTAATTTTAGGTTTGCTTTAGACTCTAGTTGTTAAAGTTTTCCAATGGTCATTTTTTAACAATTGATGATGAAATGTTGGATCTTTACTAGGGTTATGTCTAGTGAATCCTACATAGCCTACATGGCCATCTTTGTGCTCTTATGAAATTAACAATATTTTCATTTTAATTACTTTATTCAATTCATGATTTCTTCCAATTATCCAACTTCCATCTCCACTTTACGTTTGCCGGAAACTTTTCCTTAGGATTTAATTTTCAAAAATTAATTGTTAAAGGTCCAGGTTTCACAGGCATAAGTCACCACTGGTGAAAAATCACGGAAGTTTTCTCTTTAGTTGAATTAACTATTGCATACGAATAGCCTGCCTGAGTACATTAATTTCAATATTTCATTCGTACTTAGTTGATATTGCACGAAATGAATTCCATCAAAATATCTTCTTAGCAGAAGCAACATGTTTTGTAGTGTAAGCAGAGTACGTTCTATGGGCATTAGGTAAATTTGGGTCTCCTTCCCTAGTTTATTATCCAGATATTGCATGCTGCCTAAAACTAACTAGCTCACAGGCACTATCGACCCGTAGGTTGAGAATAGAATACCAAAAGCAGCATACAACTATTCACCACGAGGAAGAAGAAGTTTGGGAAGACCAAGGAAAATATGGAAAGAGCAGCAATTTGGAGCCGGAACAGGCTAGCAAATAAGCCTAAACCGTGAAGAAGAAGAAGAAGAAGAAGAAGAAGAAAAAGAAGAAGAAGAAGGTTCATGACCACGCGAGCATAAGCTCTCGTACATCCCAATCCTGAGCTAATGTTTTCCTATCATTCCCTATATAATCCACTTTTCTTGAACCATGATTAATATTATTCTCCCACTTCATTCTTAGCCTACTACTGGGCTCTTTCTCTATGGTTTTCCTGCAAGTAGTTCCCGTGCCCCTCTTTCATTTCCCATTCGTGCCACATGTCCTGCCCATCGCAGTCTACGAGTTTTAATTACTGTTATTATATTTGGTTTCCCATAAAGATCATGTAGCTCACTGTTATTCAGTCTTCTCCATTTGCCTGTCTGCTCAGAAAAGATTGCCTGAGAAAATTAATTTGACTTTTTAACTCATGGCCTAAATGGTAGTCAATGACCAATCACTTTTCAACTAATTTTGTTTTACAACCAATGACAGTCGTTTTTCACCTCGCTCTTTATCAGCTCCTGCTTTTGCGATAAAGAAAGCCCATCCTTTTTAATATTCCGAAAAGCTCAGAGCATTATTTTGCTCCAAAAAATACATTGAATTTAGTAAATAATGAACAAATTCCATGATTTTACTGAGTTGTTTACTAAAAGAGTAAATTAATAACCTATAATGTTGATTATAGTATACAGCTTGACGTGTTTCATTATTTCTCCATTAAGGTGCATTCTTAAAATATTACGATCCTATTTGGCAATAAATAATATGATCAAGTTGCAGTGAATATACGTAACCTCACATTTCTCATTTGTTTTCAAACATAGCCATTTACAGTAAATATATAAATAATTTTAAATACCGGTAACTATATTTAAATAATGATTTGTGAGTAAACAGCTTAATTTTATTCGTTAAATAGTGCTAACAAATGCCATTCTTGATTTCCAAATCCTGTAGAAAATTGGAAATCCCTCGTGTTATTACTTATGAATTTTACATTCCACATTTTAGATGTCGACAAAACAATTCAAATTATTCACTTGAATACAAACTCAATGGAAGTATCATCATCATCATCAGCGGGAGCGCACTTCAACCCGATTCGAGTCTTGGCTTCCCTCAGAATCCTCTCCCAGGCATCTCTGTCTCTAGCAACCAGCCATCGACCTTCGATTCTCAGCTTGCTCCTCAGTTTCTCCAAAATTCCATCCATCCAACGCAGTCTCGGTCGTCCCACATTCCTTTTTCCTTCAAATTTACATTCCATGATTTTCTTGGGTGTGTCACATTCAGTCATTCTTTGTAAGTGCTCTGCCCATCGCAATCTTGAAACATTTATTGATGCAGAGTTATATCTCATACGCCATTCTCTCATGTCGCATATTGGGCCATAATTGTTTCTTAATATATTATTTTAAAATTAAGTTAGTCTTCACATATAGGTCCTGGACATGGTGCATGTAATTACTATTGCTTTTACCCTCAATAGGTTCATTCCTTCGAAATTCTGTAAAAATTAAGGCTTATAGTAAAGAAGAGGGACGAAATCTGTTATTTTTTAAGGAAGCTGTATAAGAGGAACGGTGAGAGATAAGTAAAGTGTGAAGCAGAATAAGATAGCGTGGGGATAAGATAGTGAGCTTTTAAAAGCAGGCTTGATGCCTTGCAATAATATTTTTACAACTCGGAGTGATGGGCCATGAAGCTGTAATCGCATCAGTCCACCCCCTCGCACAGCCTTTTGTACTCATCCTCATCTGTATCAATGATGTCCCCTCCCGCCCCCCCCCTCACACCAGGTAGCAACTTCACTTTATTATGTTCCTCAGCTCACGTGATGAGACTCCAGTTTCCTGTATTAAATATTACAGATTACTCCTTATACACACGACGTAATAGATGATCTTTTTAAAAAAAGGAGTGTAAACTTTAAAAATTGAAATTTAAAATTCAACATAAAAAAATAAGAATTAGATTAGAACGAGGAGATACTAAAGGACAAATTAAGAACCCGAAAGTGTCTTTAATAGAAAAGTAAGGATGGAAGGGAATTTTATCAATATTTCTATTTAAAAACTATTGGTCACCAATGATATTGAAGCTATGAATATTCAGATTTTATAAAAGTCACACACTATTGAGTAACACTAAGAAATTAGGACTGGAAGTAAATATCAATAAAACTAAATATATGGTCACACGTAGGAATTCATTATATAATGAAAATAGACAACTAATGACAAATGAGGGAAATTTTGAGGAAGTGGCTGAATTCAAATACCTAGGAACAATAATCACAAATAGGAATGAGATGCACAAAGAAATTAAACATAGGCTCAATTCTGGAAATGCATGCTATTATGCATTGCAGAGACTCTTGATGTCCCAACTCCTTTCAAAAAACGTTAAACTGAAAATATATAAAACTATTATTCTACCAGTTATATTATATGGGTGCGAAACATGGACTCTTACTTTAAGGGAGGAAAGGAGATTACAAGTATTTGAGAATAAAGTACTTAGGAAAATTTTTCGACCAAAGAGAGATGAACAGACACGTGAATGGAGAAGACTATATAACAAAGAACTACATGGTCTTCATAGGAAACCAGATGTAATAAGAACAGTTAAGTCTCGTAGACTGCGATGGGCAGGACATGTTGCATGTATGGAGAATAAAAGACTTGCATGGAAGCTTCTTGTAGGAAAGCCAGAGGGAAAACGCCCAGTTGGTAGACCAAGAATGAGGTGGGAGAATAACATTAACTATGATTTGAGGAAAGTAGATTATACAGGGAATGGTTGGAAAGCATTAGCTCAGGATAGAGATGTATGGAGAGCGTAAGTCCGCGCGGCCATGAACCTACGGGTTCGATAGTGCCAGTGAGTAAGTAAGTAAGTAAGTATTAGAACCCAGTGGTATGAATAGCTGTTGGCATAATCTATCTGCAATGCCGTAAAAGCCTTAGCCATTCCTTTGTTTGGATTTACGAGACCAAGTTAATTTAAGATGTTAATTATAAAATTGGGAACTGGTAAGTCAGTCGTTCAGAACTAAATTATTAAACTTCATCTTACTTACTCACTGGCACTATCGAACCCGTAGGTTCATGGCCGCGCGGACATAAGCTCTCCATACATCCCTATCCGGAGCTAATGTTTTCCAATCATTCCCTGTATAATCTACTTCCCTTAAATCATAGTTAATGTTGTTCTCCCACCTCATTCTTGGTCTACCAACTGGGCGTTTTCCTTCTGGCTTTCCTACAAGAAGTTTCCATGCACGTCTTTCATTCCCCATACGCGCAACATGTCCTGCCCATCGCAGTCTACGAGACTTAACTGTTCTTATTATATCTGGCTTCCTACCTATTCCTGGCCACCTAACTTCCTGTAAAGCGACTGTATCCAAGGGCGATTTATCTAATTCCTGCGTTAATATCTCTAGTGTCCCGCTATTGTATAAAGTCCTAACATTCCATGTTCCTAGGAACATGTCCCTGTGTTTCAGCCTTTGGCATGGGTTCCCTGAAGTAGTCCCCGCCCGCAGAACCGAATGGGACTATTTGACCTCCGGAAAATTTTACCCCAGATGAACCCATGTCCGCATTTCTTGACGGTTGTATTTTTACGGTGAAAGATCGTCACTCTTTCGCCCAAGGTACTTTTTTCGTCTGGCTTATCACCTTCGACCAGTCCGGCATGGGTAACCCTATCGGCAGCAATGCTACCGCCGGCATAGCTCTCAGGATCATTTAAGCACGCAAGCCACTCCACCACAACATGGTAAAGAAACTTCATCAGGTTAATAATTTAGTTGACGACGACTGACTTACCAGGTCCCAATTTTATAATTAACATCTTATTAAATAACCTCGTCCCGCGCCGTAGCCGAGCGGTTAAGGTAGGAAGCCTTGGCGCAGAGCTACGGGACTTGCGCTGGTTCGGATCTCCATGGGGGAAGAAATTTTCTCATGGTATTTCGGCCAGTATGGGACCGGTGCCCACCCAGCATCGTGAGGCAATTGGGTAGCTACATTAAGTAGCGGCTCCAGGTTGACGAACCAGCTATAACGGCTGGGGGACTCGACATGCTAACCACATGTCACCCCTACACTGGCTGTTGATCATCTACCTCTGTGATTGACACATGTGGATGTGAAGGGCCAGCAGCCGGCTGGTAAAAGGGCAACCGCTGAAAAGTGGAAAGACCCTCAATCGAAAAATTAAATAACCTCAACGCAGCGTCAATATGAATTTCAAGTTAATTTAGTTACTCTTATGTCCCGCACCGTAGCCGAGTGGTTAACGCAAGAAGCCATGGCGCAGAGCTGCGGGACTTGCGCTGGTTCGAGTCTCCATGGGAGAAGAAATTTTTCTCATGGTATTTCGGCTGATATGGGACCGGTGCCCACCCAGCATCGTGAGGCGTTTGGGTAGCAACAATAAAATTAAATAAGTTAAAATATACCTTCTTAGGTAAAATCCGTCGTCCTCAACTTATAAAATATGTAATCTTTATGCCCGTAGGCCTTTCAGGACATTCGTTCCATCTTCAGCAGTTCATTCTACGCTACAGCATCCAGTATGATGTTTGATGCTGCTGGTCGTAATGTGGCTTTGTCGTGACTCATTTTATTAGTATTAGCTACAATAAGTAGCGACTCCAGGTTGATAAAACCAGCTATAACAGTTGGGGGATCCGACATGCTGACCACATGTCACCTCTACACTGGCTAGATAATCGTCTACCTCTGTGATTAACACATGTGGATGTGAGGCCAGCAGCCGGATGGTCAGCCAAGGGCCTTCTAGGCCTGTTGCGCTTGGAGTTTTATTTCCCTATAGATATCATGAACGATATGTGGTCAACATACCGACACAATGTGACATCTAGTAGGCAACTAAGGTATTACTAGGCTGAAAGAGATAAGTAAATTTTACTTAGAGGCCTCTTTATACAGCCTGAAAATCTAGAGACTCGAGACCGAGGGCTTAAAGTCCCTCCCGGAGGACTTGCTCCTTGGAGTTTTCCATCCTAAGAAATCCATAGTCCTAGGGTGAGTTTTAACCCCGACCCTCGAGACCAGAAGCAAGAGACACAATCACAAGTCCACCGCGGGACCTTTGGCATAATATGTCAAATAATTACTCAGCATACTATGCTGATGATGTACAGGGTGTCCACAAAGTCCTGCTACCAAAACAATCAACTTGGCTCGTAAACTAACTTATTTGAAATAGAGACATGCGGTTTTTTCCAACGTATTTTATATGTCTCAAAGTTTTGTTTACATTTGTTGCAAATTGTGATTTAAACGATAATGACGACACCACGGGAAAAGGCTCAATGTGTGTGTTGGTATGCTGAGTCTGGTAAATCACCAGTAACTGTTCGCCGGAAATATGCTCCATCCAAATAATCCATACTTAGAAGGGGCGAGAGACTGCCACGGAGTGGACGACCAGGTGTGAGCCAAGAAACTATCGACAATGTGCAACTTGCATTTCAACTCAGACCTCAAAAATCGGTTCGTCGTGCTTCACGGGAACTGCATTTGCCACAATCAACCATTCGTAAGCGGCTGCATCTTCAGGCCTATAAAGTTCTTCTTCTTCTATTACAAGGTTTAGGCTATGCAGCCTGTTCCGGCGAAGTTAAAAGTGGAGTCCATCTTCTGCGTGATCGGACAACATCTCTTGTTCCTCTGGGATTATACACGAAGGTTCTTTTTGGTATTCTTTCGTTGTTCATTCTCATTAAGTGTTCTGTCCATTTCTTATTATTTTCACTGATTTTATCTTCAATTTTATATATATTTAATTCTTCTCCTATAGTTTCATTCCTTATTCTATCCGCTCTTGTGCATCCTTTCAAATTACGTAAAAACAGCATTTCCGCAGTCTGTATCCTGCTTTTATCCCTTGATTTCATTGTCCAATTTTCACTTCCATACAACAACAAAGGAACAGCCATTGTTTTATATAATTTAAGTTTCGTATCTTTCCTTGTTTTCCGACCTAAGGTTCTTTTTATGGTTCAAATTACAAAAGCGTTGCTGCCAACTGACTTCCGTCGGCGTGCTCAATTTGCTATTTCCATACTGATCGCAATTGATGAAGACAATGAGTGCCTGCAGAGGGTGATGTTCTTTGATGAACCGACTTTCTTTGTGTCTGGACATGTTAACCGCCATAACCTTAGGATACGGGGCTACTGGTGATTTACAGATTAAGCATACGACCATACACATTGGGCCTTTTCCTGTGGTGTCGCCATTGTCGTTTAAATCACAATCTGCAACCAAATGTAAACACAACTTTGAGAGATGTAGAATACGTTGCAAAAAACCGCATTTCTCTATCTCAAATAGATTAAGAGCTAAGTTACATTGTTTTGGTAGCAGGACTTTGTGAACATCCTTTAGTACTATTAGGCGACAGTGAGAAAATACTGAATGCCAACACGCACATTCCATTAAGTATATTAAGAAATTGCGACAGGAAGTAAATACCAATAAAAATTAATAAGAGGTCACACGTAAAAATATATTATAGGCCTATAGCCTAGGCAGAATGGAAAACGCCCAGTTGGTATGCCAAGAATGAGGTGGGAGAATAACATTAACCATGATTTAACGGAAGTACATTTTACAGGGAATGATTGGAACACATTAGCTCAAAATAGGGATGTATGGAGAGATTATGTCCGCGCGGCCATGAACCTACGGGTTCGATAGTGCAGTGAGTTAGAGTTATAGTAAAGTAGTGATCCCACAACAGACCCGGAGGTACTTGGGGTAGTAGGAGGTTAAGGCTCCCACTTTTTCTAGACAATCGGCACTTTATGTCAGCCGGGTTGTCAGCCCTGCGTGACGGCCGCCTTTACCCCCAGAACAAGCGTCTGGTACTCATTTCCGTTAGAGGCTGAGTCGACCCCAGGGCCATAGTGCCGCCAGAGGGTTTGGGTCAGTTTAAAAATTCTGGCCCCAACGGGACTTGAACCTCCGGCTTGTAGCTCAATGCCTTAACCACTACGCTACGGCGTGCCCCGAGTAAGAGTTATATATATAATGTAAATGGACAAATAATAACACTATAAGAATATATTGAAGAAGATTTTGAGAAGCCATTCGATCGTGTTGATAGAGATAAGTTATGGAAATACAAGGCTACCCCGCAAAATTAATTTATGTGATACAAAGTTTATATGAAAAATCTCAAATTATAATAAATATAGGCACATCAAAGACCGAACCAATTTCAATTTAATAAATAGAGGTGTAAGACAAGGGTGTAGTTTATCACCTACCCTTTTTAATTTATATAGGGCCTATTAATGACATCATCCAAAATTGGAAAAGTAGGCTAATGTTAATGTAGGTATAAGAATAGACCGTTTTAAAATTATTAAATGTTTTAATGTATGCTGACGATGTGGTTATTATTCAAGAAAATGAAAATAATTTGCGGTACTCTTTACATCAATCAAATCAGTTATGCCAAGAATAAAATTTTAAAATGTCAAAGGAAAAAAAAAACGAAAATAATGGTATTTTGGGGAAATGAACATGTAAGATCAAAAATCATAATAGGCTACAAACCTCTGGAACAAGTAACACATTTTAATTATTTGGGTTGTAATTTTACTATAAACACAAAAACTGAAAGAGATGTAAATGTGAAACTGTCAAGATTTCAAATGATATGTGGAACTATATATAGGACATTAAAGAATAAAACAACAAGAGATACTAGACTGAAGTTTTATAAAACATTAGCAGTTCCTGCATTGCTTCATGGGAGTGAAACTTGGGTAATGACCAAAACATTACTAAGTAGAATACAAAGCGTAGAAATGAACTTCCATAGAAGAACAAAAGGCTGCACAAGAATGGATCGGTTAAAGAATGAAGATATAAGAACAGAGTTAAATATAGCCTATATCCATTAAATGATAAAATAAAAGGATATAGAGAAAAATGGTTTAGACATGTAGAAAGAATGAATGTAACAAGATTACCAAAAGCAGCATTTAACTACAAGCCAAGAGGTTCAAGGAATGTAGGAAGGCCAATGAAAAGATGGACAGAACAACTGTGAGGCGGAACAGGCATTTTGCATAGCCCGTGAAGTGAAGAAGAAGAATTTGCTGTTTCAAATAGGCCTACCTAGGAACAATAATTACAAACAGGGATGGGGTATAGAAATAATTCAAACGCAGGCTCAATTTTGGAAACGAATGTTGGAATATTGCCGCATTACAGGGACTCTTGTTATCCCAGGGTCTCTAAAAACAGTTAAACTAAAAATATATAAATCTGTTATTTTTTAAGTTAGGCCCTATATGGAATCGAAATATTTGACTCTTACTTTAAGAGAGGAAAAAAAAAATGTTACGAGTAGGCCCTATTAGAGAATGAAGTTCTTATGAGAAATTTTCGGACCTAAGAGAGACGAACAGATAGGAGAATGGAGAAGACTACACACAGAAATCTTCATGATCTTTATTAGAAACCAGATATAGGCCTAATAAGTAACAATTTGACTGTAATAAGCAGAACATATTACACGAATAGATAATGAAAGAGGGGCATCGAAAACTTAATGTGGGAAAACCACAGGGAAATTTTCCAGCAGGGCGATCAAGAATGAGGCGGGAGAATAACATTTATCATGATTTGAGGGGCATTAATTATACAGGGGATGAAACATTAGGGATGTATTGAGAACGTATTTACGCGCGGCCATTAAAATCTGGGTTCGATAGTACAAGTGAGTTTGTTCCTTGGCATTTTAAAATGAAAATAACTATTTTATATAAATGAGGAAGTTACTATTCACCATTTTGTGGTAGGCCTATTATATGTAGCCTACATAGGCCTAATCATACAAACTTAAAAAAACTCTCAGAATTAGGCCTACATTATTCAAATATCTAGTGTTTGTCAGCTGTAGTCCAACGCTCTAAACTATCAATCCTTGACACAGAGCTATGATGGAACATGCGCTGGTTCGAATTCCCGAGGGGAAAACATCTTCTTGTGGAATTTCGGTCAGTATGGCACCGGAGCTCATGTAACATTGTGGCGAATTTAGGTCTTCTTCTTCTTCCTTTCATGTGATAGACCTAGTGGTCTGTTACGGTCTCAATCCAACGTTTGAAGGGTCTGCCCAAAGATCTCTTGCCTGGTGGCTGGTAATTTAAGATCTGACGTGGTATTCTTGTTCTGCTCATTCTTCGTACGTGAGATTTCCAGTTGTTTCTGTATTTTTTGTACACATTCCAAGACTGATTCTGTTTGTAGTTCTTTGAGAATGTCAGAATTCCTTTTATGGTCTGTCCTTGAATAGCCCGCAATACGTCTCATAAATTTCATTTCTGCCGCAGTTAGTCTTTGTTCATCTACACTGCGAATTGTCCAGGCCTCACTGCCGTAACATAATATGGGTCTGGCCAGTGTTTTATAAATTCTAGTTTATGTAACATTGTGGCGAATTTAGATAACTACAGTAAAAGGCAGTTTCAGGTTGAACAAATGAGCTTTAACTGGTGGGAGTCCCGATGAGCTTTTACGTGTCACCCCTATTTCCTGCTAGATGATCGTTCATCTCTTTGATTAACACAAGTGGATAAGAGGCCAATAGGCATCTGGTAGGCCAAATACCTTCTAAGCTTGCCGCTCAATGCAGATTTTCTGGAATAGGCCTATTTAAAAATTAATTTTTGGATTTATAAGCAATAAGAAAGTTAATTAAAACCAGATATAGCCTAATAAGAACGGGTTTAAGTCTCGTAGACTAATAAAGGCAGGGCATGTGGCATGAATATGGAATGAAAGAGAGGCATGGAAGCTTCTTGTTGGAAAACCAGAGGGAAAACGTCCAGTTGGTAGACCAAGAATGAGGTTAGAGAATAACACTAACCATGATTTGAAGGAAGCAGATTATACGGACATGATTGGAAAACATTAGCTCAGGATAGGGATGTATGGACAGCTTATCTCCGCGCGGTCATGGACCTACTGTTTCGATGGTACCAGTCAGTGAATTAGTTAAAAGTAAACATATTACTCGTTTCCAGCTTAGTGCTAAGTCGAGGGATGAGATGAGATGAAGTCTCTATTATTGAATCTCTTTAATATATATTTATAGGGATGCCGGCTCATCACACCTGACGCATCGTTACAAGAGCAGATCAAATTATATTAAACTACGTGACTGACATGAACATGAAAAAGTATGGAATTCAATTATAGGCCTAGCACTTTGTCAACCCTAACGAAGAAAGCCAGAACATATAGAGAAAGCATGGCTGATACTGTAAATTACAAGATAAAACAATTCACTCTCGTAGATGATGAAGGAACCGAAAATAACTATCATAAGCTGACCAGAAGCACAGAATTACAGCTACCTATCTCAGATAACAAGCCATAATAGACTTCCAAAAGCCATGCTTCAATACCGTCCTCAAGGGAAGAGATCTTCCGGACGTCCTAGAAAAAGATGGACAGAAAATGCTTCACTGAAACCTTAACAGGTTTCGGGCCTTGAACTTGTTTGGAAGATGGTTTTATAAATATATATATATAAAGTAAAGTAAAAGTAAAGTGATACCACAACAGGCCCGGAGACCCTTGGGGTAGTAGGAGGTTAAGGCTCCCACTTTTTCTAGACGATCGGCACTTTATGTCAGCCGGGTTGTCAGCCCTGCGTGACGGCCGCCTTTACCCCCAGAACAAGCGTCTGGTACTCATTTCCGTTAGAGGCTGAGTCGACCCCAGGGCCATAGTGCCGCCAGAGGGTTTGGGTCAGTTTAAAAATCCTGACCCCAACGGGACTTGAACCCTGGACCCTCTGGCTTGTAGCTCAGTGCCTTAACCACTACGCTACGGCGTGCCCCCATATATATATATACACATACCGCTGTGGTCTCGAGGTAGCGTGCTGCCTTGTCACGCAGCGGGCCCGGGTTCGATTCCTGGTCGGGACAGTTTTTTTGGGTGAGGTTTTTATCGGGGTTTTTCCTCACCTGTAAGACAAATGTCAGGAAAACTTGGAGGTCCTAACGGTCCCCGAAATCATATGGCCATCATCATCATCCTTATCATTATCATCATCCTTCACCAGTGTGGAAAGCAACGGGATGCTACTACATCTACAATTCCCCAGTAAAACTGTAAAGCATAGCATGAAAATGCTATGATTGCAGTAAAAGATCTGCCTTCGGGCAGAATTACTATGTATGGATATATATATATATATATATATATATATATATATATATATATATATATATATATACGAGTAGATATCAGAGATGAACTACAAATCTATACTATAAACGAGAGAATACACACAAATAAACGTAATTGGTTTGAACATATACAAAGAATGCCAAATAATCGTTTATCAAAAGAGCTGCTTCATTATAGGCCTCTAGGCCGAAGAAATGTAGGAAGACCAAAACGTCGTTGGAAGGACGACCTGCGCCTGCAGCATATAGTGCGCCGGGGAGCGGAACGGGCCAACGGGCCCATACCTTGAAGAAGAAGAAGATGATGATGATGATGATGATGATATATATACATTACCTCTTAGCAAAATTTATCGACTTCAACGTCCTAGTAATAGGCTACCTTAGTTGCCTGTTAGATGTCTCATTGGGTCGGTGTATTGACCGCATGCTAACCATGACATCTATGAGAAAATAAGGTAACTAAATTAACTTGGTCTATTAACTCCTTACAAAGGAGAGGCTATGGCTTAACAATGGGATATATATATATATATATATATATATATATATATATATATAAAGAATAGTCCACGTCATTATATATGTAAATATATATAGGCCACAATACAGTGTTCCTCCTTCAACCCAAGGTGTTTTATCGCCAGGGGTTCCTGTCTAAAGCATCTTCAATCAAATCTCTAACTTCTATACTTCTCCTCACTCCACCGTTCTCTAGGTCTGCCTCTTCCACTTCTTCTATTAGCTTTTCAATCATGGATCTTCTTTGGTATTTTATCTTCTTCCATTCTTATGAGGTATCCATACCATTTCATAATTTTCCTTTTTGTGCTGTTTTCTGTCTTTATCCCTTCTTGAAATTCTTGTAGATCGCCGCCAAAAATCAATTTCTATTGCAAAACAGCATGTTGACTTATTGTCTACTTACTGACCAGATTTCGGACCCATAGGCCTATAATAAAATGCTTTGTAACATAACTTGAAATATAGTTTTCTTATAGGCCTATATATACGGACTTTACTTTAATCAGCTATTAAATGTACATACAGAACAGGACATTGAGGAGGATAATTTACAGACAGCAGAAATGTTAGTCGCAGAACCAAGTTCATTAGAGGTTGAAATGGCGATTGAAAAATTGAAGATGTATGAAGCATCAGGTTCAGATGAGATCCCAGCAGAACTGATAAAATCAGGGGGAGAAAAATTGATGGACAAGATACGTTGGTTGCTTAGTATGATTTGGGAAAAAGAAGCTCTTCCAGATGAATGGAAGGAATCAATTATCGTACCAATTTATAAGAAAGGAGATAAAACTGATTGCAACAACTACAGGGGCATCTCATTACTTTCAACTTCGTACAAAATTCTAACAAATATATTAGTAAGCAGACTTACTCCCTATATTGATGACATTCTAGGAGATCATCAATGTGCATTTAGAAGAAACAGGTCTACAACAGATCAGATTTTTAGTATAAGACAGATTTTAGAAAAGAAATGGGAATATAGTGGTACTGTACATCAACTATATGTAGACTTCAAAAAAGCATATGATTCAATTAAGAGGGAGAAAGTTATATAGTATCCTGCTGGAGTTCGGAATTCCTAAAAAGTTAGTTAGACTTATACGAATGTGTCTAAATGGCTCAAAGAGTAGGGTGCGTGTAGGCAAACAGTTTTCAGACACTTTTGAAATCCAGAATGGGTTGAAGCAAGGAGATGCACTATCTCCTCTACTATTTAATTTTGTACTAGAGCATGCCATTAAATCTTTAGAGAATGAGGAAGGCTTACAACTGAATGGTATTAATAAGCTGTTAGTTTATGCTGATGATGTAGTACTACTGGCCGATAGCGAGGAGATACTAAAGGCCAACACGCACACACTATTGAGTAACACTAAGAAATTGGGACTGGAAGTAAATATCAATAAAACTAAATATATGGTCACACGTATAAATATACATTATATAATGGAAATGGACAGCTAATGACAAATGAGGGAAATTTTGAGGAAGTGGCTGAATTCAAATACCTAGGAACAATAATCACAAATAGGAATGAGATGCACAAAGAAATTAAACATAGGCTCAATTCTGGAAATGCATGCTATTATGCATTGCAGAGATTTCTTGATGTCCCAACTCCTTTCAAAAAACGTTAAGCTGAAAAATATATAAAACTATTATTCTACCAGTTATATTATATGGGTGCGAAACATGGACTCTTACTTTAAGGGAGGAAAGGAGATTACGAGTATTTGAGAATAAAGTTCTTAGGAAAATTTTTGGACCAAAGAGAGATGAACAGACAGGTGAATGGAGAAGACTACATAACAATGAACTACATGGTTTTTATAGGAAGCCAGATATAATAAGAACAGTTAAGTCTCGTAGACTGCGATGGGCAGGACATGTTGCACGAATGGGGAATGAAAGACGTGCATGGAAGCTTCTTGTAGGAAAGTCAGAGGGAAAACGCCCAGTTGGTAGACCAAGAATGAGGTGGGAGAACAACATTAATTATGATTTGAGGGAAGTAGATTATACAGGGAATGATTGGAAAGCATTAGCTCAGGATAGGGATGTATGGAGAGCTTATGTCCGCGCGGCCATGAACCTACGGGTTCGATAGTGCCAGTGAGTAAGTAAGTATATATGGACTATATAATTTACAGTGATGTTTATCTTTCTTCACGTTTATCTTTAGTGTTGTTGTATAATTTTATATTTTTCTTGGAAGTTATTTGAAAAGCATAAACACATAGGGGTTTCAAATTGAATTGCACTGGGATATAGCGTGAGGGTGAGAGAGGGATTAGCATTGAAGCAGTTTTGTCAGAAGAGCAGATATAGCGAACACAATAACAGCTTCCCAGTCCACGTGGAAATCATCACAACCAATCACCAAATTCTCTCTGCGTGGTTCACACTCAGCTTATATGCCATTCTCTCAAAAAAAAAGTGCTATCAACTCCTACTACATGTGTCTCTGCACTGGTGACATACGGTAATGCAGGGCCTACTAATAACATAGTTCGTATGTTTCTCTTCAGATGTATGCAAGTGATGTAGATGGGCGGCCATAACAATTTTATATTATGTATTGACAAGTCTCGTAGACTGCGATGGGCAGGACATGTTGCACGTATGGGAAATGAAAGACTTGCATGGAAGCTTCTAGTAGGAAAGCCAGAAGGAAAACGCCCAGTTGGTAGACCAAGAATGAGGTGGGATAATAACATTAGCTATGATTTGAGGGAAGTAGATTATACAGGGAATGATTGGAGAGGATTAGCTCAGGATAGGGATGTATGGAGAGCTTATGTCCGCGCGGCCATGAATCTACGGGTTCGATAGTGCCAGTGAGTAAGTAAGTAAGTAAGTAAGTAAGTAAGTAAGTAAGTAAGTAAGTAAGTATTGACTTAGGTTTTCACGGCCGGAGTTTCTATGATGATCTCGAAGAAGATTTCGGGCTGTAGGCCGTGGTCTCGAGGCTTGAAATTCCCCGACATTTTACATAACAATGTATATTTAAAATGTTAAACTGTATATTAATTGAATAAGGTGCATCCTTGTGGTCTCGGAGTAAATAATCATGATTTGAAGGAAGCAGATTATACAGGCGGTGATTGGAAAATATTAACTCAGGATAGGGATGTATGGAGAGCTTATATCCGAGCGGCCATGAACCTACCGGTTCGATAGTGCCAGTATGTTAGTAAATAATTATACTATCACTATTATTCTTATTATTATCATTATTTTTATCATTGTTAATATTAACATTAGGTTAACATATTCGAATATTTTATTTATTTATTTATTTTTTGCAAATGCCCCAAGTTGCCTTTCGACATTCCTGGTGTTCTCTCCTGGCATAGCGTACTTCTAACCCACTTCTGAGGTTGGGGCGCCTGGAAGGCGGGGTTACGTTGCCCCGATGATATGATGGGCGATGACGATGATGATGATAGTGGTGCGCCAGGAGAGTCCCTAATCCTAAGCTTAATCTAAGATGAATATGAATGACGATGATTGCGATGGCCATACGATTTCGGGGACCGTTTGGACCTTAAACTTTTCCTGACATTTGTCTTACAGGTGAGGAAAAACCCCGATAAAAACCTCACCCAGAAAAACTGTCCCGACCGGGGATCGAACCCGGCCCCGCTGCGTGACAAGGCAGCACGCTACCTCGAGACCACAGCGGTGGACACATATTCGAATATGCTAGATTGGATTAGGTAGTAATTGAACAGAACTCACTTAGGCCTATTTATTTTGAAAATTACGGAGGGAATTGGCAAAAAAATGTTTCGTAAACATGTTTACGGGGGCCAAACTTACATGGTTCTTTATTTTAGGTGTATAGCCTACTTAGTACTTTTTCTATATTTATGAATTTCAAAGTAAGTACTCCGATAAAGAGTATATCTGAATGTCTACTATTAGAATCACAAAACTGTTTCCGAAAAGGAAGATCCTGCCTCGACAGTATATTTACAGCAGCACAGATAATTGAAAAAAGACAAGAATTTGTCATTATAGTTAGCCTTCATAGATAATATAAAAGCCTCCGATAGTCCGGTCGCCGTGGCGTATCGGTTGAGTCCCTACCTTCCACTCCGGCGACCCGGGTTCGATTAATGGCGGGGTAAGGGATTTTAAATCTCCACATTGTGTCTGAGTGTGTGTCCAATCTCCACATTGTGTCTGAGTGTGTGTCCTGTCCCACCACTGATGCTCAACTTAGCGCATATTTCCTAATAAAAAACAAAACCTTCCTTAGAGTAGAAAGAGAGATCCTGCGGAACATATTAACTTAAACCTTCCTTAGAGTAGAAAGAGAGATCCTGCGGAACATATTAACTTAAACCTTCCTTAGAGTAGAAAGAGAGATCCTGCGGAACATATTAACTTAAACCTTCCTTAGAGTAGAAAGAGAGATCCTGCGGAACATATTAACTTAAACCTTCCTTAGAGTAGAAAGAGAGATCCTGCGGAACATATTAACTTAAACCTTCCTTAGAGTAGAAAGAGAGATCCTGCGGAACATATTAACTTAAACCTTCCTTAGAGTAGAAAGAGAGATCCTGCGGAACATATTAACTTAAACCTTCCTTACAGTAGAAAGAGAGATCCTGCGGAACATATTAACTTAAAGAGGCTTTCCTAAACATATTATAAGAGCTATTCAAAGCTTATATACAAGTACAAATATAAAAATAAAGAGTGGAAATATAAAATCCAAACATGAAATCCTAATAAATTAGGGATTTTACGACATGGGTACCCTCTTTCACCCCACCCTCTTTAATTTATAGGCTATGTTGACGAAGTTGTCAGAAAATGGCAAGTAACTTTAAATTCTAATAATAAATCCTTGTTGACACACTCATATTTGCTGATGATCACGCTATAATGGCTTCTTCAGAGAATGACTTACAAAAAGCAATTTTTAAATTACATAATATAGCACAAGATTACAACCTAAAAATGTCTTCAACAAAAAGTAAAGTAATTGTCCAGTGTAGCAAAGAAGTGCAAAGAACAAAAATAGTACTAATAACAAAACACTAGAACAAATAAAATATTTCAATTATCTAGGTGTATCTTGTCCACTGCTGTGGTCTCGAGGAAGCGTGCTGCCTTAGGCAGCGGGCCCGGTTGGCTTCAAAATTCTTGCAAAGTTTTATTCTTGCTTATTTTATTTACTTTAAGGAATTTTTATATGCTAGATTGTTCTTATTAACATAGTCTAAAGGATTATTATATAGGATCTGCAGTGGAATGTATTAATTATTAATGTAAGTTAGAGTTAGTTCTTTTCTTAAACATTGATAAAATACGTGCCAGCAGTCGCGGTTATACATGGGATGTAAGTAAATATTTTTAGTTAATAGTTAATCGTTGAGCTAGAGGTTCGATTCCCGGTCGGGACAGGCTCCTAGGTGAGGTTTTTTCGGGGTTTTTCCTCATCTAGGCCCATGCCTCCACCCCTTGGGATACCTCGATCTTAATGACCATACTCCCAAGTCCCAGACTTGTCCTCCCTATCAAGTTCGCTACACATTCAAGGGTTCTCGGCCTAAAACCAACACCTCTAGGGAGAATGTGTTGGAGTTGCAACTTCGGGAATTGCTGAGCTACATAGTACGTCAGGTCGCTCATTCCTGACGACCCCACAGTTGGTCCACGGGCTCCTTGAGCCCAGCCGGGAGGACTGCTGTCGCAGATCCACAGACCGTTTCCCTGTTCTACCTCCAGGGACATATCCTGCAGCCGTTGTGAGACCGGCTAGGGCTCGAGTCCACAAGCCCCACAGTGTGAGACTTTAGTACATCCAGGTGCTCATCTCCTGGCGACCCCACAGTTTGTCCACGAGCCCGTAGGCTTAGCCGGGAGCCAGCACAGTTGTTCCCCTCTGCACTGGTCCGAGCTGTGCCCTGGTGTGCCCCCAGGGACGTGTCCTGTTGCAGTTGTGGTCCAGCACGGAGCTCGCAAGCTCCAACAAAGACTTCTATGAAAGAAGGCTCAAAAAAATGAAAGACAGAAAAATACTTCTGAAATAATAAATAGAATTATTCCTCATCGTAATCCTTTTGTGACAAACTTAGGATTAAATAGAAATATTGATAAAATTCCCTTTCATCCTTACTTTTCCATTAAAGACACTTTCGGGTTCTTCATCAGGCGAGCAATAGGACGGCAAGGCGCTCAACTCCTGCCGACCCCACTAATGGTTCACGAGTCTCTTGGACTTAGTCGGGAGGACTAGCAGATCCACCGACCTTTCCCCCACCTGTAAGACAAATGTCAGGACGCTCAGGGCCCAATGGTCCCCGAAAATCATCCGGTCATCATCATCATCCTTATCATTATCATCGCCATCGTCCTACCGGTGTGGAAAGCAACGGGAAGCTACCACACCTATAATTCCCTAGTAAAGCTGCAAAGCACGGCATGAAAATGCTATGATTGCAGTGAAAGACCTGCCTTCGGGCAGAATTACTATGGAATGGAGGTGTATCTTTAGGATGTAATAGAGAAAAATACATAAATAATAAATTATAAATATTTCAATATTTGTGGCGCCCTTAAAAGAACACTGAGAAAGAAAGTAAGAAAATAAACACATTTAACATTTTTTAAAGCAGGCTATTGATTGTGGGTACAATATTGTATGCCTTAGAAATATGGAGGCTGTATAAACAGTCAATCAAAAGAATAGAAGCCCCAGAAATGAAATATTTATGATTTGTGGCAGGATATATACTTTAATGGATAAAAACCGGTGTGAAGAAATCCGTAAAGAAAAGTCTGAACTCTCAACTAAGAGGAGGAAAAAGAGTTCGGGGACGCTCACGAAAAAGATGGACACAGCAGCTATAATACTTGGAGCCGGAACGAACCAAAAAGGTTTAATCCTTGCAAGAAGAAGAAGAATAAGTATTTAAAAAAATCTTCATTATTATTATTATTATTATTATTATTATTATTATTATTATTATTATTATTATTATTATTCCAGAAAAACTCCAAGACGACAGGCCTAGAAGGCCCTTGGCCTACCATCTGGCTGCTGGCCTCACATCCACATGTGTTAATCACAGAGGTAGATGATCATCTAGCCAGTGTAGGGATGACATGTGGTCAGCATGTCGGGTCCGTAGCCATTATAGCTGGTCTTCTCAACCTGGAGTCGCCACTTATTGTAGCTGCCTAAATGCCTCACGATGCTGGGTGGGCACCGGTCCCACACTGGCCGAAATTTCATGAGAAAATTTCTTCCCCATGAGGACCCGAACCAGTGCAAGTCCCGTAGCTCTGCGCCAAGACTTCCTGCCTTAACCACTCGGCTACGGCGCGGGACATTATTATTATTATTATTATTATTATTATTATTATTATTATTGTTATTAATATTATTATAGTCCAGCACTGTGGTCTCGATGTAGCGGGCTGCTTGTCACGCAGCGGACCCGGGGTTCGATTCCCGGTCAGGACAGGCTCCTGGGTGAGGTTTTTCGGGGTTTTTTCCTCACCTGTAAGACAACGGTCCCCGAAAATTATCCGGCCATCATTATCATCCTTTTCATTATCATCGTCATCCTTCACCGATGTGGAAAGCAACGGGAAACTATCACACCTATAATTCCCTAGTAAAGCTGCAAATCATAGCATGAAAATGCTATGATTGCAGTGAAAGACCTGCCCTCGGGCAGAATTACTATGGATTATTTTTTTTTAAATTGCGGATGAGCCCATGTAGGACTACGCAAAGTACTTAGAGGCGTTTCCTTTGAGCCCAAATTTCTTTCATTCTTTTGCTATGAGCTTGTTTTCTCTCATCTGTCCAAGTTGTTCCAGTTTTTTTCTTCGGTTTGTCCTCTTGGTCAACTTGCCACTTATTCACCTTAATTCTAAATATATCTCTGTTTGGGATATCTTCCTTAGTAATTATTATTATTATTATTATTATTTATTATTATTATTATTATTATTATTATTATTATTGTTGTTGTTGTTGTTGTTGTAAATTTATTGAAATGTACATTTCGTTGTTTTTCCCTGTACCTCTAAAAATAAAGAACATATTTCCCATTAATGTGTAGTTTTAGAGAGAATGCATATTATTAAGATGATATTTATAGCACAGTAAAACGATATGTGATGGATTTGTGTTTACAGTACCCGGGGCATAAGAACCCCCAGTTCACTAAATAGACGTATCACAAAGTCTATTCACATGGCTGTCTATAATACCATCATTACAAGGGGGTTTAAGCCATTGTCCACACCTTAGCCAGCAACCAGAAGTTGAGGGGAGTAATGTCTCTCCTCGTGTTTTCTTCGTCTTTTATTTCAGTGAAACTGGTGTGGTAGGATTTTCAAGACCAACATGGCCTTCCACAATTTTACAAGAGTGACATAAGTGTACTTCATATTTTGTGTTCCATTCTTAAGGGTAGTTGCAAATTATTGATTAAATTGCAAAGTAATAACTAACCTATCCAGGATGTAATCTTTGTATGTAAAAATGAGTGTAAGTCCTTTATGAATCTATCCATTATGGAATAAAAACTACTTGATCGATTTGATTGGGGTTTTTCCATTATTCAGACATATTTTCTGAGACTAATAATGTATATAACATATTACCCTACGTACTATTCGGCCATAGATAAAATAAATAATAGTTTTAAAAAACTAAAATAACACGCTTTATTAGAAAACTAAAAAATGAAAAATAATTTTAATTTCCAATACGCTTGGGATGAAATAAAGTGGTCAACAAAAAAATCATCTTCAAAACATATAGAATAAAACTAGAGTTATCAACAAAAAGAAAATAATTTTACCATCAAAAGCGTGGGGTGCTTTTTATGATTTTTACATGTTCTTCTTAGAGACTTTACTTTTACCAATATCTGTTTATTATCAAATATATTAATTGATATAGAGCACCCTACGCTTTTGATGGTAAAATTATTTTATTTTTGTTCATAACTATAATTTTATTCTATATGTGTTGGAGATGATTTTTTTGTTGACCACTTTATTTTATCCCAAGCGTATTGTTTTTAAAATCATTTTTCATTTTTTAGTTATCTAATAAACCGTGTTCTTTTAGTTTTTTTAAAACTATTATTTATTGTTGATAACTCTAATTTTATTCTATATGTGTTGGAGATGATTTTTTTGTTGACCACTTTATTTGATCCCAAGCGTATTGGAAATTAAAATTATTTTTCATTTTTTAGTTTTCTAATAAAGCGTGTTCTTTTAGTTTTTTAAAACTATTATTTATTTTTATTTTTTTAGTTTTAATATTTTACAGAATAAGATAGAAATGTAAATATCTTTAAATTCGATACTATTGTAGTATGAGCTAAAAGTAATACTCTTCTATAAAAAAACCCTCCCAGCCGGATTTGAACCAGCGAGGTATGGATTACTGAAATTATATACCACTAAGAGTTCACTGCTCTGCTAACTGAGCTCTTACAACGATTGACTAAAAACTCGACAAGCCCGCAACCTATTATACCAGTTTTCATTTTTTTGATTTTCGGATGATTCTAGCTAGGATTTTTTAAACAAAATATGAAATTATTGTATTTCCACGGGTCCTCTATACGTATACAAAGTTTCAAGTCGATCCAATGTTTCTAAGTGGGTGAAAATCGCGTTGAAAGATTCCGTTACATTGATACAAAAACAGGTTTTTGATTTTCTGATGATTATGGCCAGGATTTTAGAAAATAAATATGAAATTATTGTATTGTCACGGGTCCTCTAACAAAGTATACAAAGTTTCAAGTCGATCCAATGTTTCTAAGGTGGGTGGAAAATGCGTCGTGTTGAAAGATTCCGTTACATTGATACAAAAAACACTTTTTAGATTTTCTGATGATTATGGCCAGGGATTTTAGAACATATTTATGAAAATATTATATTGTCCACGGGGTCCTCTACAAGTATACAAAGTTTCAAGTCGATCCGATGATTTTAAGTGGGTGAAAATCGCGTTGAAAAATTCCGTTATATATATAGATATAGATAGATGATATATATATATATAGATATAGATAGATGATATATATATATATAGATATAGATAGATGATATATATATATATAGATTATAGATAGATGATATTAATATATATAGATATAGATAGATGATTATCTATATATAGATATAGATAGATGATATATATATAGATAGATATAGATAGATGATATATATATAGATAGATATAGATAGATGATATATATATAGATAGATATAGATAGCTGCTAATATATATTAGATAGATATAGATAGATGATATATATATAGATAGAATATATAGGACTAGATTTGATGATATAATATAGGATAGATATAGATAGATGATTATATATATAGATAGATATAAGATAGATGAATTATATATAGATAGATATAGATAGATTATCTATATATAGATAGATATAGATAGATTTATATATATATAGATAGCGATAGATAGATGATATATAAGATAGATATAGATAGATGTCTATATATAGATAGATATCGATAGATGATATATATATAGATAGAATAGATAGATGATAATTCTAGATAGATATAGATAGAGATATATATAGATAGATATCGATATAGATATATATTAGATAGATATATATAGATGATATAATATATCGCTAGATGGATGAGATATAGATAATATATAGATAGATTACTATATAGATAGAATATATATAGATAGAGAAATTAATTATCTGATAGCTAATATTAGATAGATATATATATAGATAGATATATATATAGATAGGATGATATATATAGATAGAGATATATATAGATAGAGATATATATAGATAGATGATATATATAGATAGATATATATTAGATAGATTATATATATATAGCTATACTGAATATATATAG